>PPHD01021132.1:0-13369 GCA_002909625.1 Bambusicola thoracicus | reverse complement strand
CTCCCCCAGCCTCGTCTGCACTGAACAATCCCACTTCCCTCAGCTGCTCCTCATGGGACTTTTGTTCCAGACCCTTTCCTGCCCCGCTGCCGTTCCACAGACACACTGCAGGGCCTCCGTGTCTGTCTTGCAGTGAGGGGCCCAGTA
Organism: Bambusicola thoracicus; assembly: GCA_002909625.1. NCBI lineage: Eukaryota > Metazoa > Chordata > Aves > Galliformes > Phasianidae > Bambusicola > Bambusicola thoracicus. Next base: position 13,222 of record PPHD01021132.1, on the reverse strand, counting down.
CAGAATGCAGCACGTTGACGAGCAGTGGCAGCAGAGCTGAGGCACTGCCCGAATGCAGGAGGAAGGCCCATTGCTGTTACCAGGGAGAAGAGGCCGACCCCGACCTCCCTACAACCACCTTTCAGGGATCTGTAGGGAGCACTGAGGGTTCCCCTGAGCCTCCTCCAGATTTTTTTTACTAGTAAGAGGTTGCACAGTTTGGGGCAGATGCTGCAGGCAGTGCTTTTTTTTGCCATTCTCACCTACTAAAGCTTGCTCCCTCACAAATGTGTTTTGAGTCCTGGCAAGATGCAAACCAGATGTTGTTTGTCTCATCCGTCCCTGAAAGGAGAACTGCTACTCTGTGATTTCTTCAGGGAGTGTCTGATGAGAGCAATCCGAGTTGCGTTACTTCAAGGTCATGCAGCGCGCAGCTTCGCTTTTGCCTCAGCAGCATTAACTTCAGGTCTTAGCAGCTATTTCTCCATCTCATAATTCCATGACGTTAATTCTGCCTGTAAGAACACGAGGGTTTGGTTTTCACACAGCCTCCAGACTTCCACTTTAGAGCCCAAGGCAGGGAGAAGGCCATGGCAGCTCGGGTGAGGGCACTGCCTGCCTGCTGGGCCGGGGGATGCGAGGGGATCCCCAGGGGAACAACTGATAATTTCCTATTGCATTCGCCCCAGGTCACGCTCGTTGGTAGGAAGTTTAGCCGTAACACACATCTATCTCCCTTCTACCAAGTTGTCCTTCAGATGAAGCCAGGATTTTTTTTTTTTTATTAAAGTTTTTATATCTTTGAACTGCTCCAACAAGTTGGGTTTCCTTAACTCCTTTTAGTCCAAACTCCTCCAGCAGTTCATTTCACCAGGAGTGTAGAAATCAGGTGGTGAGAACAGCAGAGAGCAACTAAGAACTGACAGTGGTGCACTCCGGGGTGGTGATGACTGCATCTCAGTCGGACAGCTCTGTTCGCCCTTCCCGGTGGGCTGAGTGCCAGACTGTACAGCATCTCACAGACAGGCTTCCCCACAGCCCCCAGCAGCCCCTGCCCAGCAGGGCTCTGTCCCTGCGCTGCACTGCAGGAGGGAGCGAAGCAGCTCTGGCCCGAGGGAGACGTTGGATTGCCGCACCCGTTATTCCTGCACAGCTGTTTCTGGGAAAGTTCTCTTCAAAAGCAAGAGCCCAGCCAAGAGCACGTTCAGCATGCAGAGCAGGGCTCCCCGCCCAGGCACGCCAGGGCACCACACGGCCTTTTTGGGTTACGAGCACAGGACTGGATGCTTCCCAACTTTCCAAGGGCCTGCCTCCCACTGCAGAACTGCTGCTCTCCATTCCGGTCCTCGGAGCCAGGCCTGTTCTGGATGCCGGTGCAGGAAGGTCACTTGTGCACCAGTGCTGCACAGCCTGCGTGCTACCCTCAGACCACGAGGGCCGGATGGGGGAGGAAAGCTTTACCTGGAAGGATCTCTTCTAAAGCTCAGTATCTGCTCCATGTCTTGTGAGATCCGGGCAGGGCTGACTTCTTGGTGCACAAGAAATTCTGGGGCACATCCAGCCCTACCCAGCGAGTGCCTGAGGGTAGGGAAAGGTGAAGGCAACCGGGACCTGAGTTCCATGGCAGTGCCTGGAGCCATGCCCTCGCTCCAGCTCTCCTGCCACCACTCCTCCAGCCCCTGGCAGAGGCACTGAGAAGGTGTGTGGTGCTCTATGGCTTGCTCTGGCCCCACAGACCTCATGTGCTTCCCACATCCTGAAGAGGAAAGCATAGGTAGGCATAGTGCTAGTTCAGTTACATGACAGACAAAAATAGGGATTTATAGACTTCACTACTGCTTTATCACATTAATACTAAGCTCTAAGAGCGCACCTAACAGTGTTCCTTCTGCCCTACTTGCAACCTGCCTTGGTAGAGAGTCCCTCTTGCCCTGCTGCAAGAACCGATGCCATCACAATTTACTCAGCTGCAATATGAAGCCTGTTAATTGCAAAATCTATTAATACAAAGCATGAATTTCCTTCACAACCACTAGAAACATGACACACATTTCTCTTTTCGTAAGGAAGCACATACTGCATAAAAACAAAGCGACTGAAAGCTGGGATGGATGTTTTTCAGTTTACCAGCTATGTATTTAATTTCTCACTTCCCTATAAACACTATATAAGGTCACTGTTGGTCTAAAGAAGGCGAAGTTCCTCCTTTTGAGGCACCCCATAGCTGCACCACAAACCTTCTTTTAGTAGCACTTAAACACTTCTGGTTTTAGGGTCTAAGGTTCAGCTGCTAACTGACCCACTGTGACGGCTGGCACCACACCGAAAGAACACAGCAACAGTAATTCCTCCAACCATTTGTGCCATATCCTAGAAATTAGCTGCTCATTCAATTCTGTTGCAGCACAGACCTGGATACCGCAGCTCAGAAAACAGCCATTCCGCAGAGATTTAATCCTGTTTTGCTCAGTAAGATAACGTCCCCCTCAGCATACACCACCTGGTTCTTCCCTAAGATCTGGTAGCTTTGGGTGGAGCATCTTAGCAGTGCTACTTTCAGCACATTCGTGAAGCTGAAAAGGAGTGACTCAGCTGGTGAGCCCAGGCCTTTGATGAACGTCTCACTCAGTACTGAACTGCCAACTGTAAGGCCTTTCTGCCATTAGTTTTTAAAATCACAGTAAACAGTTTACTAATATCAACACAAAAGGTATGGATCTCAAGCAAGACAGTGTTACAGCTACAAAAGAAACAACAGATATCGTCACAAGACTTGCATAGAAACTCAGGGACCCCAAACGTCTCAGGACATTCAGCATCATCAATTCAGCACAAATGCAGCTGTAGTCGCAGCAAATGGGGGACGCACAGTAAGGTTTCCATTCACAGCAGCTTCGTGAAGGTTGATGCTCATAAACAGAACCATTCCTAAGTTCATCCTTTCAGTGGTTTTGCACAGCAAAACAGTACATGGCAGTATCATCTTTTTCCTCCTGGTTTGCAGCTACATTTGGATAGCGCTCAGGTAGAGTAATTGCAGCGAAGAATTGTGTTTTAGTTGTGCTGCATTGGAGAGCAACCATTGAGTTATCACTTTGGAGAACTGCTGATTTAGTTCAGATTGTCTCTGGCAGTGATTACAATGACTGAAGTATGGGCAGAGATCCCTGCCACACGTTGGCTAACTGGAGTCCTGATCTTCTGCTTCTGGCTCAGGGGGATACAATTCATCCAAAATCAGCTCTGCAACAACAACAAACAACAACAAGCACATTTCAGGGAGGTTTTTTGTACTTGATAAAATTCATAGCTGGGATCTGATTTATTGTAAGACATGCTGCCTATAGTCTGCTACAGGAAATGCAAAAAGCAAGCACAGCCATCTCAGGCAATGACACTGCACTATACAATAGGTTGTAGAGTGGGCACCAGGAGGCATCAAGGCACAGGGAGAAGAGGCGGAAGCACCAGATCAGCTCTGTAGGAAACAGGCACAGGAAGCGTGCAAAGCAAAGGGAAAGCTCTGATGTGACATGAGCTAGAGGAGCTTTGGGAATAATGGAGGACATGGATGGATAGAAGAAGGAAGACGAAGGAAGATGTTAGGGATGCAGGCAAAAAACAGCTGTTAGGGGAAAGGGTAACGTTAGTGGGAGACTTGGAATAACGTTAAACACGGCAACATACAGCACAGATTATTGTTCTGCAAGGAGCTGGGGCATGGGATTTTGTTTGATTGGATGGTAGGGATGTATTTCTATGGAGAGAAGAGAGAAAACTAGTGGTTCTGTGTAATGAAGTTTGAGAAACACTAAGACTGTGGAGTACCCTCTTAGGTCAAATCAACAAAACATCCATGGCTGGTACACAGTAGTTATTAGGATGAGTTATTAGGACTATTAACTAATGACTATTAGTTATTAGGAACGGGCTGCTCAGGGACGTGGGGGAGTCACTGTCCCTGGAGGTGTTCAAGAACCATGGGGATATAACAGTGAGGGACGTGGGCAGTAGTGGTGGCGGGAGGATGGTTGGACTTAATCATCCCAGAGGTCTTTTCCAACCTTAATGACTCTACAGTTAAATGAGAATGGGACAGAAGTGGTACTTTATTTATATGTTAGGGAGGAAAAAAACCCAAAACCACAACACAACTCTGCAACGTGACCCCATTTACCTTCGCAGGCGCTCAGTTTTTTAGTCTTTCTGAGGATGGCTCTTATGCCTGGCATAGCCTGGTCATATTGATGGAGGACTTCCAAACAGTGCTCATGAAACAGTTTGTCTTTCTGAGACAGGCTGTGTAAGAGTAAAACAGCGTCCCTTAAGAACTGAATGATTTGCTCCTTATGTGCACACAAGCTGCTCTCAGATCTTCTGATCTTCATCCACTGTCTGTGTAACATTATTATTAGTGCCTTAACCACCTGCCAGAGGGAAAAAAGAGACTGAGTACCCAAACTAAAATCACAGCGGCGGAAAATGCATTGCATTATGAACTGCATTGGTCACTCTTTTCAGACATCAGATGCTAGAAAGCAAAAGCAAGCTTTCCAGAAGGCAGACTTGGAAGTACAGTAGCTAAAAAAGGACAAGAGGCTACTCCAGCACTGTTAGGGGTACCTTCACATTTTCAGCAGAAGAAATTCAGAAGCTACGGTGACGTACCTCCAGATTACACTGGCAGTGTGCAGCAGGGGGTAAAACTGTTGGGCTGGAGCACCGCACACACCGGGTCAGGAGCCTGACTGCCTGTTCCAAAGACACGTAGATGCATTACAAGGAGCACCAGGCTTCTGCAGAACTATCAAACTATTAAGCTGCAAATAAAGGGAAGCCACAGGGACGTTTCAATACTGGTTTCTAACAGTCTTGGCTCTTCGCTTCACAACTGATCTTTTTTACCCCACCAAAACTAGTTACTGTAGTTTTTGTTGTAAAACTTAACTGCCTGCCAGCACTTCACTAAATGCAGTGAATAAAAGACTTCAGTCGCTATCTTTCACGTGTAATAACTCAAAAGATACAGCCTGGAAGTAAATTACAGGATCAAAACGGTACACAGGTCTTGCTCTCTAACAACCTAAAAGCAAAACAACATTTGCAGCCTTGAATTCATTTGCAGCCATCCTAGGAGCCTTCGTGCTTTCTCAGTGACTTCACTCTGACTGCTATGACTGGTGTTATCTCGAAGAGTAGTTACTGATTCAGTTTCAAACAGTGACCCATAGAAACCTATGTAATTCAACACCGAAAGCTCAAACTTTCAGTTTCTGTTACAGTTGAAGAACTTTTTTGGATGCTTCAGGCACTGCCCTGCCCTTCCCACCCCTTCAACAGGATAAATGGTGGGACCTGACAGTGTTACCTCTTGCTCCAGCTGCAGCCAACGCACCTCAGAGGCCGACTTATCTGGTCTTGACGTGATGTAGGTGTACAGTGCAAGGAGCAGGCAGGTATCTGGAAGAGAGTGAACTCAGTTCTTCTCACAGCTAGTCAATTGCTGGCAGTATTTTTTAGCTTTCAACTCCCCAGACCTCCTTTTCTCCTCAGCAGCTTTTAATACAACAGGCATTTGTGTGGAAAGTAAAAATCCACAGCGCTGAGCGTACACAGATCACACCAGAGGAAATACTCTTCAAATAGCAATGAAACTCAGCACGAGGACCAGCTGGCAGGCAATGCAGCAGGCTGGGCTGTAGGGGTTAAGACTTCAGAGCAAAGCCTGTCTGTATGACTTTTAGTTGGGCTAATACACAACTGATAACAATTCTGTGTGAAGCGATAGTGTACCTGAATGGGAGCAAAGTTGAGCAACCAGCTGGTGGTGTTGAGCAAGTATGGACAGCAGCTTCACAGTCAGAAGAACAGCGTGCAAAGGGATGGCCGGGCACAGGCAGTGGAGCAGCACCTGGTGGCTCAGGAGGTGCTGAAAACTTCCAAAGAGAAATCCCAGTTAGAAATGGGAAGTGACTGACAAGCTGAAAGTAATTCACTGCTTCATAACTCACACCTTTTCAAGCCATTCAAAACACAAGCTCCACTTATAAAGTACACTGAAAAGTACATGCTGTTATGTTTTGCAGGCAGCCTGCAGTTCATACAGTGGTTCCATGCATTAGACATAGTGAGCAAAGCTCACACTTTCAGGAGTGGCATTTCATTCACAAGAATAAACAAACATTAAATTTCATGTACTTATATATATGAGAATTATAAACCTTATAACACAGAGTAGGAATAGAATGCATAAGTAAACCAGGAAGCCTTATGCTTTCATTCCTTATGCATCTCCCAGCAATTCAAATGAAAATACTCATCAGTCACATGACTGAAGAAGCTTTCTCACTTCAAAATGATGGCCATGCAAGGAGCCAACAGCATCTGCTTCACGTAAATGCATCATAAGCAGATCTTACTATCGAGCTGGGGCAGTTATCACATTCATTAGCAGCCAAGGCAGTGGTCAGATCCTCCACTGCAACCCAAAGTGAGCTGAGAAACGTGACACTGTCCCACAGGTGTCACACCTTCTACTGCCACCTGCACAAATTATTTTCAACAGTGAAAACTGCTACACAACAAAGAGCCTGAAGTCACTGTGAAGCTATTACTGACTTACCTTATTAGCAAATCCATCGTTGAGTTTTCAGCTAGTTTTAGCAGAACTCTCAGGCTTTGCTGCAGGATGCCATCCATCTGGGAGCCCCCTGTGGCAGAAAAAGCTAAAACCTGGAGCAGCTTTTTGAACAAAGAATGCTGTGCTTGGACATTACTAGCAGCATCTTGTGGAGCGTCAGGCAGCCCTCCCTGTGTCCTGTCATCTTCTTTATTATCACACAGTGCATTTTTGTCTGTCTTGGAAATCTGTTCTTCTCCAACAGCAGGACTTTTTTCCACCTCATTAGACAGCAGTATGTGGACAATGTCCCAGCTATAAAATGCCAAATAATAAAGAATACCTAGTGACAGAACTGTTGTGTCTTCAACAGACAACCTGAAGTCCTCCTTACTCGATACCTTACTTGTGCTGGTTCTGGAAGAAACAACTGAGTGGTTTCCACAAGAAGGATTTACTGACTTGTCCATTGATTGCACTGCTTGACAGTATGCACCGATGTGGTGTTCCACCAAAGGCAAGAGATGCACAGCTCCTCGGATCTTGCAGCGTTTCAAATACAAGACTTCACTCCCATTTCCTGCCGGGCTCCCTTCGGACGGCCCTTCATCCATAGCAATCAAGTTCAGTCCTGTTAGTGCAAGTTTCTGAGCTTCCTGCAGGGACACGAGAGGAGCAACTTCTTCCTGGGCTGTCCTGGTGCCAGGCGTCTGCGTGGACTGCCTACCCAAACAGAAGGGTAATCCATACTTCAGCAAAAGAAAAGGTAGAGAATACAGTTGAAAACGTAGCTATTTGTACTCTGAATAATATAATTGCAAGGCCAGGGATGTCTGTTCTCAAACTGCAGCTGCAAGAGGCCAAATGCAGGTACAATGCTTGCATGAAATGGAAGGGCAGTGAGCCACGNCTGCAGCTGCAAGAGGCCAAATGCAGGTACAATGCTTGCATGAAATGGAAGGGCAGTGAGCCACAAGCTGTGCTATAAACACCACAAAGCACTGGAACTACTAACAGCGCATCAGAAAAGCAAAGGTATTTCATGAGATAAAGTCTAACTCTTTAAGGAGAGGAACGGAGTATAATTTTAAATGTAGTTAAANTGAAATGGAAGGGCAGTGAGCCACAAGCTGTGCTATAAACACCACAAAGCACTGGAACTACTAACAGCGCATCAGAAAAGCAAAGGTATTTCATGAGATAAAGTCTAACTCTTTAAGGAGAGGGAACGGAGTATAATTTTAAATGTAGTTAAGTTAGGTTTTTAATGCATTTATCTTCTGTAATAAAAAACAAGAAATACAGTGACAGTAAGCATCGTTGGTTACAGTCTTATTAAGCAGTAGAACAGGCTGAGCAGATAGGAAGACTGCACCAAAAACCTTTACTAGGAGTTCTCCTAAGCCAGCAGGTGCAGGAAAACAGTTATAAATTACCATGCTGTGCACCCTCTATAAAACACAGTGTATAACCCAGGGTTTGTGAGCAATCAGTTCCTTTCTAAACTACCCTACTGAATTCAGCAGTTGTCAGTTAGCCTACAAAGCCAAGGAAGTGTTAAATACTTCCTTAGTTTTCTTTAAAAATAAAGGACTCTCAACAAAAGAGCTATCAAACAAATAAAGATCTGATGAACAAACGTGATCTTTGAAATCCTTGATAGCTTCAAACAGCTGATTTTATATCCAACTTCATACTTAAGAACAGCACTCATTTAGACTTTAGGTTATATATACACACATGAATATATGCTTAAAAAGATAAGGGCAGCAGTTGCTTGTAGTCACTTCCAAGTTTGCCTAATTTCTGTGCCTTCCCCTCATATGTAATTAACCCAGTTTCCATGTTAGTGTTTCCCTTGCATTCAGTACCTACGATAACCAAAGATGGATGACCAAAGATGCAGAATGATGTTCCAAGTTTTGCCTTAAATGGCCTCAGCCAAAAGGCACTGAACACAAGGAGTGAGGTGTCCCACCCAGAACGCCTTTCTCACAGAGAATGCCACTGCACTGGGAACACAGCAGATGCATTTCAACACAGTCCTTACGTCTCCAGAAGGTCGGGCTGCGGCACAGCTCCTGGCAGAGCCTCAGCATTGCTGCTGAGAAGATGGCAAAGCCCCAGCAGGGACCCAGAGACAAGGGGCTGCTTCAGCAGTGCGCTCAGCAGGGCAGAACCTGGAGAGATTGTCTTTGGCGTGGCTTTTCCATCCTCTGCAACAACAGCAAAGTATTTCAAAAGATTTACCTCCCCAAGAGTGCTCTCTACCTCAAAAACCATTTGTTCATTATCAGTTTTCCTTCTCTTACAAAACAGAATACAGGAAGAAAACAATATCTTAAGTTCATTGCTTCTCAAAATCTTATAGAACACAATTCAAATATGGATCCAGGTATATTTAGAGAGATTTCGACTGCAGTCCCTTTATAAGGAAAACATCTCAATCCAAGCGATTATTACAGTGCAGTCATCCTGGTGCCTTGACCTCCATGTTCCAGTCTGGACATTAAAATCATGCAGTGCAATTCTGAACTGGAAATAGTGTGTTGAACACCTTAAGTGCTGATGTACTCTTTTCACTTTCAGAAACAAGAAACCTACATTTTTCCTGCTCTCTTCACAACAGACAGCACTGTATCTTAATACAGCCAAGCCTGGTAGGAAGATGCCTCTCGATCTACATCTCGGTCCATACCCTTCTGGAAAGCAAAACCCAGGGAAACAACGCTCTCCTTAAACAGAGTAACAATATCCCAATGCTGCAGGGATACATGATAACAGAAACTGAAACGTTTCAGTGCAAAACCAAAGCTAAGAGGAACTAACTCCCCAGCCACCAGTCCGTGCAGTGGTACGGCACGCAGCATGCTCCTCAGCATGACAGCACTTGGTAATGGCATCTTCATCGCTCCTCGGACATGCTCAGCTATTTCTTTATGCTTATTATTTCTGCACTACCAGAAATAGGTTACCTTGAATGTTTCCTTGATGTACAGAACTGCAAGAACCATTCTTTCCCGTTGCTTCTTGCTTTATGGATAACAACTCAGGATGAGGCATCTTATTGTCTAAAACAAACAGTAATTGTGTTTCAAATACGAGAAATAATTGCTTATATGTCTTGCATCTGTCATCTACACACCCTCAGTTAGCCATAGCTGTTGTGCAGTAAGAACACAGACCACAGGGTGATACAAAATACTCAGCAGTGTCAAACACCACTGAGTTGAAAAAGTAACTACAGGAACTCTTCTAAGGCTGCTGTTACACGCTGCCCACACTGCTTCTGATTGAATGCTGTAGCTGACAGAAAGGTCTCAGATGTTCCATCGGCCTCCAGTAAGGATCATAGAATCACAGACTGCTTTGGGTTGGAAGGGGCGTTTAAGATCATCTAGTTCCAACCCTCTGCTACAGGCAGGGACACCTCCCAGTTTCTTCCATTACTTCCCACTGGCAGTGTGCCACTGTCTCAACGCAGCATTTGGCTGCTATAAAAAACACAGGTTTTGTTTCATATTACAGTAACCTTCAAGTAAACGCATCCATGTGTTTCCTAGGCTTTACTCAATCAGTTTAAAGGTACGGTTGTGTGAGAATCACTGCTCAGCACATAAAGGAGGAAATGAGTGAAGCCCTGCAGCTGCCCGCTGTAACGTGGCCAAATATGCACCATTTAAAATGAAATGCCAAAAAAAAAAAAAGAGAACGGTAATCAAAACCCAAACCTCAGGGGTATAAAAAACACACGAGCTGACTGATAGACCTGCTCAAGAAATAAGCAAATGATTTCCTGTTCCTCCTTGAGTGAGGAACGCAGATAACCGTTTGGATATTGCAGCTCACCTCAGAATAAATGGAAGCTTCTCATAGAAGCCAGCAGACGGCTCACCCTGTGCATTTACCTCACTGCAAAGCGCTCCTCCTGCAAACCGGAGGTGGAGCTGTACGGAACACAAGCAGTGTCATACTAAAGGAACCACCCTTGTTCCTGCACTGACCTTACTGGAACTGCTGGGTCACAAAGGGCAGAAATCTGCATCTAAGGCAGAATGTTCACAAGCAGCTAAAAATACTGCGAGTTGTACACACGTTTACCTTCCTTGCTGGGAACTGTCTGCGCAAACCAGTTTCCTGAAGAAGAGGGTCTGGCAGCTGTGTCGGCATTGAAAGACTCCTTTGTAGGAAAAGCCCTTTTTCCAGGCTGCGGAGGACACCCTTCTGATTTCATCTGGACTGCAGAATTCTTTTTAGGGCTACTAAAGAAAAAACAAACAACAACAAAACACCAACAAATACCCCTCCAGCTTTAAGGGACCGATATCTTTTTCGGGAGCATTGCATTAAACAGCACAGATCTATTCAATAGCTTTCTTAGCGCCGATGTTTCAGAGGTACTCCACTCTACACCCTCTGCATTTCTGCCACAGAAGGATCTGTTTGCGTCAACAGAATGCTTTGGGCTGTATTTTCTCAAGGAAACCCACCTAAGAGTTACATGGAGAAAGGGCACGTCTGTACTAATGGAAGCATGCATGAGAAGGAGCAGAGATTACTCCCGAACCCCACACATACCTTTGTGGCACAACCGTTTGAGTTACGTGTTTATTCCTTTCCCAGTTCTGAAGTCGCGTCCTTAATTCATTCATTTCTGCATCTTTGAACTGCAACTCCGACTGCAGTGACAGCAACTGAAAGAACCAATGAGATGGTTTCACTGTTACAGAATGGGTGAGCGTTTTCCCAGCTGCAAAGCAATGCCAATTTCTGTAAGGTTTCAAGCTTGCAGGCTACTTACTGTGATCTCTGCACAAGTTCTCCATTTTTATGCTAATCCAATTACTACTATCTAAGTGCCCGGGGGTCAGGCAAGAAGCAACGACTTGGCAAGACAGACCAAGTGCCACAAGAGTATGAGCACAGCGAGGCCATTAACAGCACAAGAGCAGCCACTGTCCTCTTCAGGGCTCTCACAAAGATGACTGCAACAGGAACAGCAATCTGATCAGGGTCACACAGCACATTCTGTCTCATTTTCCATTTCACAACACAGCCCAATTGTAACGTTCTGGGAATTGCTAAAGAAAACAAGCAAACAAAAACCCGCCATCTCAGCTTCGCTCTTCTTTTGGCAGAAGAAGTGCCCTGTCAGGTTCTGGTGAGGGCTTTCTTCTGCGTAACAGAATAAAAGCACACTCAGAAGTGTCACACAGATATCCCTCCTTTGAGACAACAGACCGTGGCAGTACTGAAGTCACACAGTGAGCTTCTTTCTGTGCGTGGTGTGGAGGTGACCGACAGCTACAAACCTTTTTGGAGAACTCTCTCTCCTTTTCCCCAAGGGCCTGAGATTGCTGCTGCTCCAACAGCACGTACGACCTCCTCTGCTCCTCCATGGCGTGTTTCATCTGCTGCATCGAGTCACGCAGAACTTTGATTTCTCCATTTTTAATCAGGATTTCATCCTGCATTTCCTTCAGCTGCAAAGAGACGAATTCCATTCAGCAGTGCACTCAGCCAGAAGTGTCCGTATCGCTCTCTATGTGGTCAAAGACTGAGGGCGTTGCTACAGCCCAATTTACAAATCCTGCAGTGAGGCTTCCGTTTTTGTTCTGATTAAATCAGGCTCTGTGACCTTCTCTAATAGAATTACAGTGTTTCGGTGTCTGTCAGAGACCGTGGGCTGTTCTGCACTGCTGTCATCCCTTTCTTCCAGGGAGATGGTTTCCAACTACAGGAGGGGAGATTTAGATTGGACACGAGGAAGAAGTTATTACAGCGAGGGCGGGGAGGCACTGGGACAGGTTGTGCAGGGAGGCGGTGGTGGCCCATCGCTGCTGACACCCAGCTCAGGCTCTGAGCACGGATAGAGCTGCGGGTGCCCCCGTGCAGTGCAGGGAGTTGGGCCAGATGGCCTTTAAGCTGTATGACTGCGTGGTCTAAGTGACGCCTTTCCATAAGGCACAGTAACACCGTCCCCCTAAATGCACCTTTTCAAGTCATTAAGTGACGCGGAGCGGCTCCGACCGCCGCACAGGACGGAGGGGAGCGGGTTTGACGGGAGAGACGAAAACCGACAGATCATCATTTGCTCATCCGAAGTGCCCGGGGCACAAAACGCCACTCCTCAGAACGCCGCCCGGAGCAGAAGCGCGCCCGGATCCCTCCCGCCGGGCCCACAGGGGAGCGGTGCGGCGCTGACCTTCCGCCGGGTGTCCTCGTGCTGTGCCTGCAGCACCTGCAGCTGGAACGCCCCTCGCAGCTGAGCGCCGCCCGCACCGCCGCCCGCTGCGGGGAGAGAACGGGAGAGCTGTGGTTGGCGGCGCCCCGCGCCGCGCTATCGCGATAGTCGTGCCGCCCCCCCTCTTCCCCGCCCCGCGCTGACCTCCGGGCTCCGCGGCGCTGTCCCACGCGCTGTGCGGGCGGCTCGCTGGGGCCGGGGCCCGTCCGGCAGCGTCCTGCGACAGCGCCTGCGAAGCGATCGTGTCGATCTCCTCCAGATCGTCCGCAGTGAAGTCGTCGTTGTCCCCGAAAGGGTCTTCCGCCGCCGCCGCCCCGACCCCCGCCGGCCCCTTGGGGCGTTTGCTGGGCGGGAGGCCGTTCCCCAGCGCGGCGGCCGGA
>PPHD01021131.1:0-13370 GCA_002909625.1 Bambusicola thoracicus | reverse complement strand
ATTCTATGATTCTGTGATTAACTCCTGCATGATAATATAGTGAAAGTGTTGGCTGGCAACCCAGGTTGGATGAGGCCCTGGGCAACCTGGTCTAGTAAATGGGGAGGTTGGTGGCCCTGCCCAGCAAGGGGGTTGGAGATTCATGATCCTTGAGGTCCCTTCCAACCCAGGCCATCCTGTGATTCTGTGATTCTGGCATGCAGCCAGCCAGGTGCATGCCTTCAAAGAGATTTCATGGGGCCAGGAGCTGCTTCATCTCTGAGCAGAGCCGTGCTGCACTGTGCCAGTCACACAGGATGGAGGGCATAGGCATTGCGAGGTGGTGCAGTGTTTTGTTTAGAAATAACCCAAAGATTCCACTTTTCTGAACTTAATGCTGACAAAGATTTCATATGTATCATGAAAAAAGTTCTTTGTGTGGTTGTCATCTGTATCATATGGTGTTGATCTTGCAGGAAAAACCTCGATTTGACTCTTAGGTAGAGTGTTTTGTTTTCCAGTGCTCATCCTCTGTAACGTCAAAAATCTACTTCTAGTCATCTGCCCAGGAACTGCCAGCAGATGGATTTGTTAGTAGGGAAAACTTTGTGCTACGTGTTAAGACAGTGGTGGCAACCAGATCATATTTACAGGAACTTCATTGTAGAATTTAGGGTAAGGTTAATAAAAAACAAATTCCTATTGCGTTGTTTCCACTCACCCTTTCAACTATCAGCTTTTTGTAAAGGATCTCTAAATGCAGATATAATCCATTTAAAGCAGGCCATTACAGTCTCTGTGACTCACCAGAAGCTGTGTAGAAGCAGTGCTACCTTTTCTTAATCATTCAGTGTCTGCAGCAGTGTGTGTGATGGGAGGCACGTGGAGCATGGGCTGGGAGTGAACCATCTGCGAGTGCTTCTGCAGGAGGCTCCACAAAGAGCAAAGTGACTTAATGGAGCTAAAAGCTGGAAACTTAAACGGTAAATTCAAGCAATGAGGGAGATGGAGCAAAGAAACTCATGCACAGATCTCCTCTGTCTCCCCTGTCCTCCCAAACGGGCCCTTGTTTTCAGCCAGACATTTTTCAGCGCCTTGCCATGCATTAGTGCTACGTTAGAGATACACAGTGCTCTATTCATCTGTATTTAATGCCCTTAGATACCTTACTGAGGAACCTGGTTCTTACACTGCCTTGGAGTCGGTGAAAAGAAGTAATCTTCTGCTGTGGGTCTCTACCGTTTGGATACCAAAATGGATTCTGTTATTGCTGTGACCGTAGAACCACCAGCCCCCAATTACTGTATCACTTTAGGAATGACTCTAAACCAAAGATGCCTTTTAACATATTAATCTTTAATATTTAAATGCAAGAAAACCTGCTTTTCAACTGCATTGCTTTTGACCCACTTCTGAAAATAAGGTCACTTCACATAGTTTCCAAGAGCTCAAGAGTAGCCCATACAGTTATTAGATACGGATCTGAAGAGCTTCACACGTTACCTCAAGAACGGTTCTGCAATCATTAAAATGCTCGAGCTGGATCTATGAGATCAACTAAGTGTGAGAAAGTAGATCAGTTTTGAGTACAACCATGTATCGTTTAGTTGGAAATGTGCAGCTGCAGTTTGGAAGAAAACAAAATATATAGCAAGCACAATGCTGTTATTCAGCTCAAAGTTAAAGCATTTTTTTCCAGCTATCAATTTACAGCTTAAGATAATGGATTTTGGCAGTGTGCAGAGCTGTTAAGTAATGTTTATTAAAAAGGATAAGAAAAGACTTAAGAGGTGGTCTGTAAAAGAGAATTTTTAAAGGACTGGTTAGTGGGATAAAGAAATGGCATTTTCTCCTAGAATTGAAGTTTTATATCCCTGGACAGATCATTAATGAAAAAGATTGTGGTGATATCATCTTATTATTCAGTAGTTCGTGAAATGATATGGAAACTGTACCTACAGAGGCTTTTTTTTACCTCTACTGTGAGGCTGAAAAACTTGTGCGTGTTAAATATCTATCCTGGAGAGAGAAATAATCAGCTGCATTTAAGTTTCCCTTAGTCACAGTACTAGCTTATAATTTGAATTAAAGTGAACATTCCCAGGGTCTATTATTCATTGTGCAGCTCTACACAATAGGCAATAGTTGTGTGAAACTCCGTGCCAGAAGTCATTAAAGTCGCTAGAAGTTTGCATGGACTCGAGGAGATGTTGGGTAAGTGCCAGAAGGTGATATAACTGAGGGCTGTGAAATGAAAAGAAACCACATCCAGCTCAGGATGTCCCGGAGCTCAAAATAGATTTAATACTGAAGGAATATTTTTATTCCTTTCTAAGCATTTGCTTGTGGCCAGTGCTCGAATGCATGCAGACGTGCTGCTGCCGGGGCTGAAGCACAGCATCGTGCTCGTTCAGATGCTCTGACCCTGCAGCCCCAACCCACGGGGATGAAATGGACTTCAGCTCTGAGCTCGTGCTGTCAGCCCTCCATCCTTCTGGTATCATCTCTGTCCAAGTTCAGGCATATATCTAAATGTTTTTAAAATACTTCTGTGACAGGGCTAGAGGCATGAGTCAAGGCTTACTGGGCAGGTGTGCATTTATTTGCTTTTTTGAATAGAAGTGCTTTTCAAGCCCATGCATCTGCTGGCAGGTCACAAAGCTGAAATATCTGAGCTGGCAAGTCAGGGCTCTGCAGGGCTGGGACGAAGGTGTGCCAAGGTACTTCTCCTGCTGTGAGAAGGACATCAGTATAACTACTTCAGATGAGTATTTTATAGTCAGCTTTAATGCCATATGTATCCTCCAAACATTTCCCCATTACAAAAAAATTAGATATCACTGAGTTCACAGACTGACTTTCATTTGGGCTGGCTGTTTTCGCTGTTTTTCATGACCAGGAAAAATACTAAAGCATGACGACAGTGTTGTGTTGATGTGGCACTGTGTCTGCTTGCAGTAAGGAGCACCCTGGAGCCCTGTTCACCCCTGCAGATGTTCCCCAAAGGTCCCCAGCCAGAAGCAGATGGTAGCAAGGAGAGCTGGAGCTTGGCTGAGTGCATGCACAGTGCAGTGGAGACCTCAGCAGTCTGCACTTCTCTTTCACTGCCATTCAAATTGAACAGGGTTTTTTTTCCTGAGCTCATTAATACCAACCTTGTAATTGCTTTCTCCTCATCTCACTACTGACTTCAGAGCACTTTTATTATCTTCTTGTTCCCCAGAACCATTTTCAAGTTTGGCAGTTGCAGGGAAAATGGCATCTCTCTATTCATGGCAAAAATGGGCACTTCCACAGTTAATAAGCAGGAGTCAGATGGGTAGGAGTGGGGTGGGAAGGACACAACTAAATACATTTGTCTCTTTTTCTTTGTGTTCCAAGGTACATACTGATTGCATTGTTGCATTTTAGTGTTATATGAAAGGAATTGCTTTAATACTTCAGGTGCTACAGATAAATATATAATGTCCCTATTTTTTAAATCAAGCAAATTCTACGTTTTTATGATTATGTTCTTTATGGTGGGTCCAACCAGCCTATTCTTTGCTCTTAACCTGCTCTCGGCCCTTTCTCTGTATGCCATCCTGAAATGTTATGGCAAATAGTGAATTAGCACATGAACTTTCCCATAGAGGTGGTGGATACCCCATGGCTGGAGACACTCCACGTCAGGCTGGATGGGGCCCTGAGCACCTGATGGAGGTGTAGGTGTCCCTGCTCATGGCAGGGACATGGCAGATGGCCTTTAATGGTCCCTTCCAGCTCATATGAATCTAAGATGATTCTATGATGATGGAATTGATTCTCACAGAGAAATTATTCTGGAGAATTTCAGCAGTGCCTTAAATCAGAAAATGTGTTTAGCATGGTGAAGTCTTCATTATTTGTGTGAGTTATTTCTAAAGCCAGTTTTATAAGGCTTGAACAAATCAGTGAAAGATGAAATCTGTTCTCCTGATGTATGCCAAAATAAGCATCAATACAGCTCCAGGATGAGTCTGTTTTCCACGGCTGATCATCAGCTAGAAATCCAGTCATCAATTTGTGCTTTAAAATTGTAATGCTGGGTGGTGAATATTCTCAAGCGGAGGAAGGGAAGACCAACTTGCATTATTTTTAGTTAGCGCTGTAAACATTTACAAACAGGCAGTCTGTCTTCAAAAAATGTGGGCATCTTAGGGTTTCCAAGAGGTTGTTTGAACAAAGGTTGGACAAATACAGCGTTAATTTGACTTAATCTGTGCAATCTGGTTTTTATGCAGTTTTTCCTTCTCGAATTAAATGATGTGTTCAAACTATTCCACAAATGAAGCCTGAGGTAGCGATAACCTTAAAAATTCTGAAGGGGAGGAGGAGGGAGAATTGCATCAGATTGAGTTCTGGACCTCCCAAAGACACAAAGTGTTTGTACAGACAGCCCAGGTTGCTTCCAGTAAGGCGGCAGCTGTGATAAATGGACCACAGAGGTCTTGAAGAAGAAAAGCAGCAGATGCTGGGTGACCTGCTGCAGTGCACTGCTGCTGCAGAAAGGTGCAGCCAGGATGGCTGAGGACAGCTTTACCTCTGCTACAGGGAACGTCACACAGAAACAGATGACTCAATGGCTACAGGGCTTGGAGTGTTTTTTTGGTGGTTTTTTTTTTGGAGTTTTAGGGGGTTTTGTTTTTGTTTTTTGTAGATTCAGGTGCTGCAGAGGAGAAAGTAACACTGTTGTGACCTCGCTGATGTGCTAATGGTGCAGCAGTGATGGGCTTTGAAGGAAGCATTAAGTAATGCACACCCGAGCTTTCGTCATGGAAGGGAAGTTCAAATCAGAGGTTGGAATTTATATACAGTAGTAAAAAACAGTGGGTTCACAGCTCTGTGGTAATCAGGAATGCACCGGGTTTACACTGCGTAATGGCACCAGTAGAAGTAGTTATTTGTTACGTTATTACAGTATTTCATCCAGCTTTCAGGGTAACCGTGATTGAAACTGCTCAATGGAAGATGGGTCTCACATTTCTCTAATGCAAGTCTAATATCGTGAGCAGCCATGTCCTCGATGCCCAGTTCAGAGGCAGTGAGACATTCTGTCTTGGCAAATGAAATGTATCTATAAATGTCATGAATTCAATGAATGCAGGATTTTGTTACCTCCTTTCGGTGCCCTTAACGTCGTCACCTGTTCTGGTTTTTTTATGCAGGATTTTTTTTGTTGCTAGAAGCTGCCAGAACCTGATTATAAAAGCTCTGACCCACACAGCAATCTGCTGAGGTGCTTCTTAGCAGCTCGGAGTATGGTGCACTCAGTATTCTACTCAGGACTTGAAAGACTGCACAAATTTTTGCAAATCCTCTGAGACAGTAATGCCTGTTTAATTGATAATAAATATGTCAACTTGAACAAGCAGAATTAGAGATTTCTGAACAACGTCACTTTTTTGAGTCTTTTGACTTAGAACACTGAGAAAACAGAATATAGAGTTGGTGAGAATTGCTAATTAAAGAGAGGCAATTGCAGAACTGTGGGTTTCTCCAGTGCTTCTTTACAGCCATTCTTTCTATGTGCTCTCTCTGTGTCAGATAAAATGTTTCAGAAGAACAATTCCACATAGGTAGAAAGTTTAAAAAAATAAGCGAGACTAGAAAAAATAAGTGCAGTCGTTGGAAAATACAGTGTGTTTTGAGCAGTGCCAGTTTTACACATGGCATTGTCAGGAGTTCATTCACTCCTCCAGAAAACAAATGATTTGTTTAGAAGTGAAGTCAGCAGCTTTATGGAGAAATAAATATAACTTTACAACTTAATTATAGTATAAACATTTCTTGTGGCCAAAGTGCCTTTGTTGTTATGGCTGTATTAATCTTGGAGGACACGCGGATGTTGGTTTTGGGTCCCTCCTGAGGCCTGCTGGGTTCCCCAGGCACGAGGCTGACCCGTGCGGCGTGGTGATGGCCATTTGTCATGGATGTGGCCAAACCTCTACTAAAAAGTGGAAAGAAAGGGAGAAAGAAAGGAAGGAAAGCTCTGAAGGGATTCTCTTTTCTTTCTCTGCACATTGTTATTCTCTGATTAGTTTACCACGATGCAAGTTTTATCTGATAGTGTTAGTTTGCTGTATGCGAAAGGGAAGAGTTTCACACATCACAGATGCTGGTTAATGCTTCGAGAGGTTTGGTGGTAGATGTCTTTTCTATGGCAACCTAATCCATTAGCTCATCAGTTAAGCCACCAGACTCTCTGAGAACTGAGGAATCATCTTCATACAGCAGAGGTAAAAACGGGGTTTAACATATGCAAGACTTTTTATAGAGTGTATAGTGACAGATTCAGCTAAGTATTTATTCAGTTTTCAATTTGATTGCTTATGCAGAAGAACCCAGAGCATAGCTTGCTTTTTGTGTTTTCTTAATTCACGTACTTCTTTTTGCCATTTGCACGTCTGTCTTGGAAAATGTCATTCTAAAATGGCTGGATGAAAGCCTGGATTCCCCCCTTCCCCCAAGGAAATTTTCAAGCTTTTGAGG
Organism: Bambusicola thoracicus; assembly: GCA_002909625.1. Taxonomy (NCBI): domain Eukaryota; kingdom Metazoa; phylum Chordata; class Aves; order Galliformes; family Phasianidae; genus Bambusicola; species Bambusicola thoracicus. Next base: position 6,881 of record PPHD01021131.1, on the reverse strand, counting down.
GAGCATTAATGTGATTAGCACTGTAATGGTCACATTATCACGGAAGGAAATTCTGACTCGTTCCCAGCACTGTATTCCTATATTTCCAGCAATCTGTCACATGTAGGATTCCCAAATATGTGTTCTTAAGGGAATCATATTTTTGGAGTATAGGCCATTAGTTGGGCTTTTCTTTGTTTTAAACAATTCTTTGTGCATTCTTTTTTATCTCACAGCGTGTATAGCAAGAGTTCCTGCAGTTGCATGGCCTCCCCTATTTTGTTTTTCATGAAAAAAAAACAACAAAGCATACTGGAAAACTTTAATTCCTTGACTGTGAGTTGTTTTTTAAGCCTCTTTACTGTGCACAGACATCATAGCAATGCACAAGTGGTATCTACGTTGGCTTGATGAAGAGGAACTCGTGGTACTGTCAGTGCACACGTGGAATAACAGGAGCCTTCCAGCTCCAACCTGCAGATGCTGTGGCCGAGGAGCTCTGTATCTCTATGAGGAATAAACCTATTGCTTCTGTCTCAGAGTTGAGCACCAGCTCACAGAGCTTTCTTCCAGGGTTCACTGTGTTTTTTAAGTGAATTATCTTTTGATCTAAACCCTCAAAAAGGGATACTCTAAAAATTTGACTAGATTCATAAAGAGCAAGAAGTCCTTTAAAAGTATTTGCAGGTTTACTCATTAGAAATGCTCATTTACAGAGATCAAAAAATGGCTAGCTTGCTTCACATTGTCATCTTTTTGTTATTATTATTACTACTGAGAGCACGATATGAGCTTTTTTAAGCCTCATGTAAGCATCCTGGTTTGAGATGCATTTAAACCTCCATATGGAAACCCGTCTCTTAAGTCCAGGAAGGTAAAATCACAGGATAGTTCTGCTTTGCGGTGGACCCAATGCTGGGATGGACATCCTCTGGCAGGGTGAGTCCAGAGAACTCAGGTTAAAAGTTGGCTGGTTCCAGACTCTGTCTTTTCAGTGCGTAATGCCATCTGGCACGCAGCGTGCTGTGGTGAGGCTGTTCTCCGTGTGGTTTTCTGGAAGGTACTGCTTATTCAGCCACTGTTTGAAACATGGGTGAGGTGCAAACATGTGAACAATAGTGCTTACAAAAAGATTAGTATTCTGAAAAGTGTTGTGGAAATACGCAAACTGCAGTTGTTTCTGATGCCAGGGAGGCAGTCCATGCCCAGTGCTCCTCCAGGAGCGCACACACCGGCCTCAACACACCATGGCAGCGTGCTGCATTCTCAGGAGCACTGCTGGCATCTCCTTGCAAACGTAGGGAGCACTGGGCTGTTGGGAATGTATGTAACCATTCACACTAAAGTTGCTTTCGAAGGTTTGTACGAGCAATTTTTGGAAGTCATTTCTGGGTTTTGGTTGTCTGGTGTTTTATTTTTTTAGTATTGTTTTTTTTTTGTTTGCTTTTCTTTTTTACTTCTCTGCTCCCATTACCACTGAACCAACCACTGTCTTAATTCTCAAGCCATTGTATTTACCATTTCTTTCTTAGCCCTTAGATAGCTTACCACAGCCATCTTCTTTCTAGTCTCTCTTATTCATATGTAGACATGCATATATTTAATTATGAACGTATTTAACATATACATTCAACAACCATTAAATGTTAACACAATACATTCATTTAATTACAATGCTATCTTATTGCAAATTTAGCCTTTTTTTTAAACACTGTGAAGTTCTGGACTGTCTGCTTGCATAATATTGTGTCAGATCTAACTCCCTTATCCTCAGCTTTTCATCCCTTTAGTTGTCTTTTGAACCTGTACTGCTTATTTCTCCTATTGGAAACTCTCCTCTTTTTCTTATCTTCTCCCAGTCTTGCTTTTCGGGATGCATTCTCTTCCATCAGTCTGCCATTCATTCCATGAACAGTTTGTTTTCTCTTGTAAGTTCCTACTTATTTGCAGCGTTTCCAGGATTCATAAGTTTCCCAGTTCAGAACAAAAATTTGTCTATCGATGATCTACTCTTAAAGCCATTAACCATTTCTTCCTGTACATACAGTTGTTACAGAATCAAGCACTGTGACAGCAAAAAGCTCTGAAAGCTATAAAGTATCATGTAAAAATATATCACCTTGCAGTTGGCATGAGTTGGACTACAATTATAGCCACAAATTGGGAATAGTTCAGATCAGAATTACATAGTCCCGAAGTGAAGGCCATGCAGTTAAGCTGATGTTAAACTGTGATGTAATTAACGGATTCCCTCTTAACATAGTTCAGAACAGATCAGATAGAGCTACTTTCCTGCCTTTCCAAACAAAGGGAGAAGCAATTCAAAAGGGGCATATGCTTTCTTCTACAGTGCAAACACACATATAAGGCAAACTTCTATCAATTTGAGAAACCTTAAAAATCTGTATGCCCGGTGTGAGCAGACAGTTCTGCACATCCCCTGGTGCTCTGTACAAACAGGCTGCTGAGGGAGGTGGTACAGTCACCATCCCTGGAGCTATTCAAGAAATGTGGAGATGTGGCACTGAGGGACATGGTTAGTGGGCATGGTGGGGATGGCTTGATGGTTGCACTTAATGATCTTAGTGGTCTTTTCCAACCTTGCTGATTCTGTGATTCTGCAATTCTACAATTTAGTCCTTGTAGACTGGTATTCTCAGCAGCATCCCAGCCACAGAGGTGGAATTAGTAAGTAGTGCAGTGTGATAACTTGCAAGTTGAGGTGTAAATATATGGTTTGCTAAATGTGTTGGTTCTCTGTCTTTTTAAAGCTTGTGGACCTTATCTGCCTTTGTTATGTTCTGTTGGCGAAATGTGTTGGCTTCTGACTTCTTTTGAAGTTTACTTAAAAAATGAGCTCTGCTAGAAACGAGAGTTCTAGAACTGAGTTGTGAGAATTAAAAACCTTTCAAACTCAGGCTGTTTTCTGTATTATCCTTATATCCAGTTTTATTCTGCATTTGGAACAGTTTTAGTAATAGAAGAATACCTGTTGTGTGTACACCAGCTTGGTCTAAACATAAAGAGTGGGAGAGAAGTTATTCATGCAAAAATGTCAAGGTTTTAGGTGCAAATAAACTGTTCACTTGCTCCTTCAAACTTAGCTGCCCCTAGCCAGTATGGGACAGAAGAATTGTCAGGGCAGCTGTCTGAAAGAAGGAAGGGGAATGGTAGCTGTTATTGCCAAGAAAGAGATGCAGCTACTTTTGGAATATTTATATTGAGCGGTGCTGCTCCATCCTCATCTACCAGTTGCACTAGCCAGTTCTTTTAGTAGCCTGTTTCTGTCTCATGAGCGATTCCTGGGAATTCAGAGGTCTCAAGATTATCAGAGTTTCACTTTGCTAAACAGTCATTCACATACTTAGAACTTTTTTCAGACACCCATCATAGACTCATAGAATATCCCAAGTTGGAAAAGATGCATAAAGATCATTTAGTCCAAGCTCCACAAAGGACCACCCAAAAATTAGACCTTATGTCTGAGAGTGTTGTCCAAACACTTCTAGAACTCTGGCAGCCTGGGGCTGTGATCACTGTTCTGGGCAGCCTGCTCCAGTACACAACCACTGGCTCAATGAAGAATCTGCATAAGCTAAAGCATATCAGTGATATTGACAGTGGGTTTGAGTGTTCCCTCGTCTGGTTTGCTGATGACACCAATCTGTTGAGTGCAGTCAACGCACCAGAGGAACGGGATGCCATCCTGAGGGTCCTGGACAGGCATTGGGCCCAGGTGAACCTCATGAGGTTCAACAAATCCAAGTGCAAGGTCTTGCACCTGGGTTGAGGCAACCCTCACTACCAATACAAGCTGGGGGATGAAATGGTTGAGTGCAGACCTGGGGGTACTGGTGGATGGGAATCTGAACATGAGTAGCAATGTGCCCTCACAGCCCAGAAAGCAACTGTATCCTGGGCTACATCCAAAGCAGCGTGACCAGCAGGGCAAGGAAGAGATCCTGCTCCTCTGCTCTGTGCTGGTGCAGCCTCACCTGGAGTACTGCAGAAGACACATGGAGCTGTTGGAACACATCCAGAGGAGGGCCACAAAAATGATCCATGAAACGGAACACCCCTCCTACAAGGGCAGGCTGAGAGAGCTGGGGCTGTTCTGCCTGGAGAGGAGAAGGCTGTGAGGTAACCTGACAGCAGCTTTTCAGTATCTAAAGGAGAGCTACAGCTTCACTTTAGCAGGGTCTGTGGTGAAAGAACAAGGTGAAATGGTTTTAAGCTACCCTTCAAGAGGGTAGATTTTGTTTGGATATAAGGAAAAAGTCTTCTACAGTGAGGGTGGTGAAGCACTGGAACAGGTTGCCCAGAGATGTGGTTGATGCCCTGTCCTGGACACTTTCAAGGAGAGACTGGATCAGACCCAGAGCAACCTGATCAAGCTGTGGATGTCCCTGTTGATTGCAGGGGAGATGGACCAGATGACCTTTAAAGGTCCCTTCCAACTCTGAGGATTCCATGATTCTCTGAACTTAGATGTCACTGTGATCATTATTCTGGGCTATAATCAGACCATCCTTCTCCAAGGCATAGATTCTGAATGCTCCAAAAAAGTGCTTATTTTCTCTTCTTTTCTGGTTTATTTTACATCCAGATTTCTTCTAACAGGTAAAAAAAATTGAATGTTGAAAAAACTGATATAGCTTAAATCACTTCATAAGACCGTTTTGATTTTCTTTCATCTTTATCTCAATATTGTTTTTGGTAACTCATGCATTTGGTTGAGATTCTGCATAATAAGTGGCTCACATTTTATACTGTGAAAGCACAATTCTTTTTTTTTAATATATATATTTTCTTCAATATTGAAGTCCTGAGCTTTCTGTAAGTCAAATATTTGCATCAAATGGATGTCTTGTCAAGACCCTTTTTTTGTCTCTAAATCATTGCATCATATGAAACTTCTAAAGATTGAGCTCCAAGCTTTATCCTCCATGCATTCATCATGCATGCTAGGTATGTTAACATGTGCAGCAGGGTCTGAGGTTAAGTTACATTTTCTGTTATTTTGATCATTTCAAATTGAATTGAGTTGAAATCGATATACAGTAATGACACAAGTTAACTGCAAAGTTACAGAAATTTGATATTGGATTGCTAAATGCATTTGTAGATCTATTATGAATTAATGGAAACAAAACTAAGGCTGCCAGAGAGCCTGCTGGCACCAACTGGATTTTAATTACATCCTACACATTGGTTTGGTTATCCCTACAGCAGACAAAATGAGTGATGAGTGGCACAAATTATCTCTTCCAGATTGATCCTATTTTCAGATGAGAAGAGAAAATGTTTTGTAACTTATGTTTCCCTCTATGGGAAAGGAAATGTGGAAGAAGTTGTGCAAGTGGCAGAGGAAAGAAGGTGAAAGGATACGGTGGGAAAATAAGAAAATTATGTGGAAAGGAGTATGGAAAGGAGTTCAGAAAGGAAAGGAACTGGATTATGTAGTGTATTGTATATGCAGAAAAAAATTAAGATGAGAAAAAAATTACTTGCAAATTGTTTTAAATTTTAGAAGAGATACATATATGAGCTTATTTTAAGTCATTTCTAAGTCATACTCAGCTGCAGATATTTGAGGTTGTACACATTTTGGATGGATGCAGAATTTGCTTAGCAGCATTACCAAAATCACATTGGTAAGAGTAATCAAGGTTTTATTTATGTAACCCTTCATATTTATTAAATGTATTATTTGGAAAGAAAAGAAGTTGAGCAATGATTTAGCTTCATATGAGGTTTTCACTCAACTTAGGCATGCTATGTTCCATACCAGGAATGATCACAGCCAAAAACTGAGCACCATGCATTCTTTATTAGGCTGCTAATTTAAGAAACTGATGCACAAATTCATCACACAAATTTAAAAATTAATTTTAAGAAGTAACATTACTGCTCTTAGGCATTACTCAGCACAGGAAGCCAAGGAGGCCATGGTGTTCAATAATGCCCACAGACACCAGCAGCTGACTACCATGCCTACTGCAGAGGAAAACAGTTGTGTTCTTGTAGAGTCCTTTTCAGGTCATTCAATTCTAATTTACCATCCGCTATCCTAGCTTTACCATTTACATTCTCAAATTAATGCTGGAGGTTTGACATAAAACCACAAAGGGGACTGAATTCCAAGTTAAAGCTGAAACTTCAATCCTAATGCTTTTGGCTGTGCTTCGGTGCTGCGGAGCATGTGGTGCATGGGAACACCCACGGCTGGGTGCCCTTGCCGTATCTGCACACAATAGACCAAGTAAAGGATGGAATTTCAGCCTGAGCCTTAACATTAATGCAGCATAGTTTTCTGTTGGTTAATTTCTTCTTACACAGCACTGTTAAAGACAAAAATAATCCTAAGTCAATCACAAAGTCATTTTCAATTATGCTTACAAGAGTCTTTTGCAAATAATCACAACAGATTATTCTCACTCATTGCATCGAAGAGGACGTGAATTTTGGTATCCTCATTGCCTTGAGTTTGCCCTTTTGGAAACCGCTGAGGTGTTTGATTACAGATACTTTAATATCTGAAGTCCCATTTTAAATGCATAATTGATTCCCATTGTATACCTATCTTTGCTTGAAACTCTGTAGACTAGAATTAAAGAGGAGAACACTGCCTTTTGCCACGTACATGCATTTTTTATTAGCAAAATGAATGCTTTGTCAGTGTTTTTAGAGATGTCAGCAATGTCAAATCGTTTTTATCTGAAGGACTCGTTGAATGACTCAGGAAAAAGTACCTGGAAATTGTTCAGGACTTAATTGAAGTGGGAAGGATACAGGATTGTTGAGAGAGAGGGAGAGAGCTCCTCTCTGCATGTTGTAAGTGGGTGCTTCAAAAGAACATCAATCTTAAAATTAAGTGGTTGAATCAGCCTTCTCTTCAAGAC
>PPHD01021130.1:0-13370 GCA_002909625.1 Bambusicola thoracicus | reverse complement strand
TCAAAATTTTCCTGCTTAGGTATTTTTTTCAGAACACCATTAATTGTCCATAGTATGACCTGGAAAAGCAGAAAGCAGAGGCCTCGTTGAGACAAACTGCCTGGACTGAGTGACTGGAGGCAGGAGCTGTGATACAATGACAAGAAATTCAGCTTCTCGTGTTTCTACCAGAGCATAACACGCTTACAGTGCACACTCGTGTATGGCAGTGCACCCCTAGGTTCTTTCCTGGGTTTAATAAACTACTTCTGAGGTGAAACCTGGCTCTGTTTCAGGGTAAAATATACATAAAGAACCACTCCTAATAAGCAATATAGTTGAGGAGAAGATGGATTGGGTCTTTATCTTATACAGTCCTTCAAAGCTTTCAGATTATTTCAACTGAAAACAAATAAACAAGAAAATCATTTTACTTTTCCTTAGAGGGAAAAATATATCCTATAGTGGCCTGTGAGAGACCTAGGCCAGGAATCACACCATCCTCTCAGTCCTTCACTCTAAAAAAGGAGAGCTTGAGGTAGTACAGGCAGAAACTGTGATCCACAGCCAGGGATTCCTTCTGGGTGGAAGGATGCCTTTAGCATTGGGTGCAGCCATATTTGATCTTAAGCTAGAACTTGGGAGAATCTTAGCTGTAAGCCATCTGATTCCTTCAGATATCTTACTGAGAGGTCCAGGTGCCTGCTACCACTTTTCTGCTTCTCTCAAAATTACAGACCAGTCACTGATGGTACCCGTAGGAAGGTGATGAGGGAAAGAACAACCTGCTAAGAATCTCTGTGGTAACTGTCTAAAGAGCTGGAGGGGTTCAGCCTTTTCTTCCTCGTAGTGTCCACTCCCTGCTCTTCTTTTTTCTAAGCATTGCCCTTGCGGCAGTTGTGGAGCATCCTGAAACCCATTTCTCTCCTCATAGGTGTTTGGGATGATCAAAACAACAGAGCGTAATTTCCTGCATTACCAGTAGAGCAACCAGGAAATTCACACTGCTCTCCTATCAGGGAGCCCAGAGGTCCTGGCAGCATTTGCATAGGTGGTTTATCGTGGATTTTTCCCTCTCTATTTGAAGGAAACTTGGAGGCATTAATTTTGGTCCTATTTTAGCCATGCAGTTTCTGTAACTGAGCTCAGAATTACTCTCACAGGTATACTCTAATTTGTTGCAGCAGTCAGAAAGAACAAACCAGTTATTTCCTTATGAACTCTTCACAGCTGTTCTCATAACTTTTGTTCAAATTGTAAAAAAAATATGATTTAATTGACTCTGTATGTAGCCTGCTGTTTCAACGGGGGCACTGTTCCACCTAGTGTGTATGAGCACAGCCAGGTAAACCAACACTGAGCAAAGGCGCCTTCCATTGGCTCTGGGAGTCCAGGATGATGGTGCTGAGTTCACACATGGTACATTGGTATGCAGGAATGGCAGCATGATCTGCAAGCTTGCTGCTGTGGGGGCTTCTCTTTCTCTATTGCCTGCATGTCAAGGTGTCTGTAAGCAGTTTGCAATCTGCACACAGAGCAGGAGGTTATGTTCACCAGAGCACTTGTTGTGAGCCATTCACTGATCATGCAGGGGTGCTGGGATCTGTGGCACACACCATTAATGGCTCATTGTCTCAGACTGTAGAAAGGGCCCATGCTGACCCTCCCTGCTTCAGTAACAGCACCCATCCCTCTGGAGTTACTATGGACAATGTTTGCCTTAGTTTTATGGTTATGTAATCGAAGTAAAGGTATCAGCTATACAAAGGATCTGCTGGGTCAGAACATTTAATTTTTGAAGAACTTTGTCAAAATTACTTTCCTTGCATTATACCCTCCTGTGATATACCTAGTTCAGTAGCAAGGACTCTCAGAATGAGCCACCTATTCTCCCTGGAAAAGGCTGTATGGTTTGATAAAACATACTTACAGAAAGATGAAGGCATAGCAAGAACAAATGTTCCTTTGGGATTTCAGTGCTGCTGCAGGGATGATACTCCTCCTGCTAGGCTGCACACTGATTTGACTCCTTTGTATTTTTTGAAGCAACTTAACAGCAGCGTCCACTACTAAGCAAAGAAAAGCAGCAAAGAGCAAATTTATCTTAAGCACTGAAGTCCCAAGTACTTCATATTTTAAAACTTATCTCCTTTCATTTACTCCTTGCTGGAGTAAATTTTTGAAGCACGAGTATTAGAAAACATTCATTTTTACTCCATCTGCTTTTTAGAATGATCTGTCTCCTGACGGCTTGCTCAGTGGATCAGCTTATTATGCACTCATACACCGTATTCGTCAGTGGCAATTGTAATTGAAGAATCCACAGTTTTGCTTAAAATGAGCCTTTGAAATATTGCAGGCTAAACACACAGGTGGATGTGTGCCTTGTGCCATGCAGAGATTGACTTCAGATTTGCCTGTGTCACTTACTGACGTTGTCACCTAGCAGAAAGTGACACAGGGATGATCAGTGATGAGTCCATACAGCATCAGATTAGACTGTCACAAGGGTCCTTCCAGTCTTAAAATCTGTGAAGGTCTGCAATTTGTTTTCACCACTGGGGAAACAGTAGGTGCTCGATATGTGTTATACATAGGAATAGGACTTCAGAAAGTTTACAATAATTTTGTTGGGTTTGTTTTGTTTCTTTTTAAATGAGAAATGTGTTTTCCTCTCACCAGAGAGGCACATTTGTTTTCCAGAGAGCAATTCAGCTGGGCCTTGATTCTTCATTTCTGTGTGTTGAATTCAATCACCCAAGCAGTGCAAAGCAGGATTACAATTGTCCCAAATCAAAGTGGACAGACTTCATGTTAAAATTTGCTGCTGCAATTGGCTGCATGCAGCCCACAGGAAGGCAGGTCCACTTGCTGGTTTTCCTGAGGGCCCTACAGAGAGAAACATTTTTTGATCATTTCTTGCATACATCAAACTGTACCCTTGGAAGATATTCAGGACCATAGTAGTTATTGTGGTTTTTGTGTTGCCTTTGATAGGGTTGTATTTGGCCCCTAGGAGCTTCTCTATGAAGCACAGGAGGGCAGGGCTGTCAGGACTGGGATGTCCAGCAGATCCTGGATGTGGACTGATGAATAATGTGAGAACTGCATTCTTTTCCACACTGTGGTCACTTTCTGGAACACATGCCAATCTTTGACCAAGGATGCGTGAGCAGTCCTACTTTTAGTTTTAGCCATTACTGTTGGCAGTTCGATTCACCAAACGTTGTTCAACATGTCACCACACAGCTCACACTGCTGGAACGATTTCATGTTAACGCAGCTTTCAGAGTCTGCCGAGGGCAGCCAGCCCAGATCACCCCCCATGTGAGCATAACCACAGCACCAAAGGCAGAGGGATGCACCATGTTAGAACAGCTTGTGGGGAACAGATCGAGAGAATTTTATGACCAAATAGTTTGTGTGTGTGTGTGTTTTGCCTACCAGAGCACTCACGCTGATCTATTTTTTAATTCAGCACAATAAAGATTTTTTGAAAACCCTCTAAAGTTTTTTTCAGCACACCTTCAGCCCATACTGAACTAAGATCAGCCAGTCACAGTTGCCATGGGTTGTCTTCTTTCTCCTAACTGGGTTGGTTCAGACCCGCTGATGGTTGAGATGGAAACTGGCCTCGGTGTGCTGAAAAATAATAAACTGTTCAGGCATGTGAAGTCCGAGAAGAAGGAAAACCCAGCTCATACCATCCTGTGCCATCTGCAGAAATAAAATAGTCACAGAGTTACCACAAGAAAGAACAATGTTTTTAAATATGAACATGTTGCGTGAGGAGGAAGTTTCCAATTTTATGTTATCTCTTGTTGCAAGTGAAGCCAAGGCAATAAGCTTGCTATTTGAGTAAAAGGAATACGACTTTGAGATCATGTATTGCAAGAGACAGTGCTGATAGAATTTGCTCCTTTATTCTTTCACTGAAAAGAATTGGTATTGGGCACTCACTGTGAAAGAAAATGAAAGACTTCTGGTCATAAATTATATGTATGAAATTTCCTAGAAATAATCCTTGAGAACATACAATTAGAAGCCCTCTGAGTCACGCATAGAAATTATTTCTATTCAATTATTCAACTTTTGCATTAGAAGGCTGGATACAGGGCTGTGACATTTTAAACGAACTGGAAAAAAAACCCTTAAAACTCTGGACAAAACTTTGCTAGCACTTTTTCACTGGGTAAGGATTAATGTTTTCATACATCAGAATGAAAATCGTGCCAATCATAATATCCTTTGGTAACTTAAAGCTTGGACACCGTAAAGCCCAGCAAATCAACCCGGGGTATTTAGAAAAAAAATCTTTGAATCACCCACTATGGATTTAGACTTGGTATTTCACTGGTTGGCACCCGATTTTATTTATTTATAATAAATAGGTAAAAGGAACTCACTGTGAAGAATATTTCTCCTTTGTGCTTATAAACACAAAAATCAGTTCATTAAATAACTCCTCTTCATAATGATATTGTAAAATCCTCTCTGACCCAAGATTATCATATTGCTTCTTACTACCAAAGAGTAAGGCACAGAAAATGTGAGATATTACATATTATATTTCATTAGAACAGAGCATTATTCCTCCCCATATGTAATCATAGGTTGTAAGAGAAAAATTATAGCCCATTATGAGTTAAGCTGAAATCTCGGTTTTATGTATAATGACCCTTCTGTTCCCTAGAGGACTGGTAGATGCCTAAGCTCTAAGTAGTTCCTTTACTGCAGTTGAATCTATAAGTATCTGGGTTCATTGAATTTCTTGCTGATGGAGTTCATTGAATAATCCCTAGTTAGCTTTGGCTCCTATCCTGCTTTAAAATCCTGGTGACAGCTGTGGAAGTTTTTCCAAGTAAAGACAACAACATAAACTCCATAGTAAGAACCATTGGAAACATGCTGGCAGTTGTTTTTGTATGAGTGGAATGTCTGTGGATCCCAGCTGAGAAGATTTACCATTGGCAGGTGAGACCAACACGCCTGACTCAGCAGAATTCCTACTTTATACCCCATTCAGAGAGGCAGAGATTTCTCCCTCTCCACAGGCCAAGAAGGTAAGGTGGGGAGGTTACAGCTGTGATGGTCCTTCTGTACCTGCAAATCTAAGAATGTACATATTAAAAAGAAGAATTTTGTCTGATGTCAGCTCCCAATTTGACCAGAAGCAGGGGGGTTCAGCTGTGGGGCAGATCCAGCAAATTGCCCTGGGGTGTCCATCCACATCCATCCACTGCCTGGAAAGGGAGCTGATCTTATTGAGTGCTTTGGTAAGCAGCTCAGCAAAGTCATTACAGAGGAGTAGTTTGAAGCAGCTGTTGATGAAGCCCATAAGTCTATACTATGGGCACTTCAGAAACTTTACTTTGGGCTAAATATAGTGTAGTATCTCTGACTGAGATTGTGGTTCAAGGCTGTCTGGGTCAAATTCTTTTGTAAGTACCCTCAGGTTTATGGAAAATAACAATGACTTTGTATTAAAAATGGGTATGCTCAGGAGATCTGCTTGAAAGCTATGCAAATGTTAATGTCCAACCTAAATAGGTTTGGCTTAGGAGAAACTTCTTCTCAGGAAGAAAGGTGAGGCACTGACACAGCTGCCCAGGGAGGGTTGGGATCACCGTCCCTGGAGGCACTGAGCTGCGGAGGTGTGGCACTGAGGGCCATGGTCGGTGGGCATGGTGGGATGTGGTGAGTTGGGCTTGGGGATCAGAGAGATTTCTTCCAACCTCAAAAGTTCTGTAACTCTGATACAAAATCTTCTGTATGTGCAGCCTGTGTCACTGGTTAAGAACCGTCCTCTACCTGCTGTACGTCTAAAGTGAACTGAGGTAAGCTGCACACTGGGTGATGGGCTTATGTTCACTGTTGATCTGTTGCAGTACTGGAACTTAATAATCACAGATTTTCTAAATCATAGCCTGGGTCCTGAGAGCACAGCAGTCCTCTTCAGGAGGAATCCAGAGAGGAAGACCCTTTTTGCCATCAAAAGCCTGTAATACAGCGTGAGGCAAGCACTGGCCTCATTCACTGAGCTGATACAAAACCTGTTGGAGCTCTGGCCATTCTTTTGGTTCTGCAGTGAATCCATGCACATGAACCTCTCTGCTGGATGTAGAATTTTCTTTTTTTTTTAATCATTATCTAATTGAAAAAACTATGAAATTTTATTGGAAAGTAAAATTTGCTACAGTAGGTTGAAATACAGATATGGGTTGGGTGGAGCCACAGATATGGATTGAATGGAAAACTGGCTTGAGAGCAACCCTGTGGAGAAGGATTTGGTGGTATCGGTTGATGAGAGATTCAGCATGAGCCAGCTATGTGCACTTGCAGCCCAGAGGGCTGACCATGGTCTGCATCCAAAGAAGTGTGACCAGCAGGTTCAGGGAGGAGGTTCTGCCCCTCTGCTCTTGTAAGACCCCACCTGGGTACCGCATGCAGTTCTGGGGCCCCAACACAAGGAGGACATGGAGCTGTTGGAGCAGATCCAGAGCAGGGCCAGAAAGATGATCAGAGGGCTGGAGCACCTCTCCTATGGGGACAGGCTGAGGGAGCTGGGGCTTTTCAGCCCACAGAGGGCTCTGAGGAGACTTTATAGCAGCCTTCCAGGACTTGAAGGGGCCTACAGCAAAGCTGGGGAGGGACTTTTTATAAGGGCAGGTAGCAAGAAGATGAGGAGAGATGTCTTTAAATTGGAAGAGGGCAGATTTAGACAAGATATCAGGAAGGAATTCATTACTGTGAGGGAGGTGAGAATCTAGAACAGGTTGCCAGTGAGGTTATGGGTGCCCCTCCCTGGAAGCATTCAAGGCCAGAGTGGATGGGGCTGTGAGTAACCTGGGCTAGAGTGAGGTGTCCCTTCCTATAGTAGGGGGTTGGAACGAGATGGTCTTAAGGGGCCCTTCCAACCCAACCTGTTCTATGAGCCTCTGAAATAAGCAGATAAATTAGTAAAAATAAAATGTATTTAATTCCAAAATATTGGGTTTTAACATTATCAGAATGAGAAATTTCAGGCTTTGATGTTTTAAAATCTCAATTTTTAATGAATCATGTTTTATGAAGAAGTTGAAGTTTCCATATTAAAATATTCATACCTTTATAGAGGAATTCTTAGATGTGTAATTAGCACCAATCTGGCTGGAAATTAACAAAATAGAGACTGCACTTTGTTTTATCAGTACTTTTAAAAACATTTTGTTTTAACTTAGTGTAGTTCCCCCCTTCCTGTTTTCCTTTGCTTTGAATGTATCTGAAAATCCCATTATTCATCTTCATGGATTCTGAGCCCCTGCAAACTTGGAGTAAGTCATAACAAGGCGAGGGCTCACAGCCACAATAATGACAGACTCCTGTAGCTGAGGAGTAGAGTAGATTTGAAATGCTTATTAAAACCAAGGCCAATGTCCATTTCTAAAACCACTGGCTCGTGGCAGAAGAGTCTGAAAAGATGTTATTCTCAGTGTTCTTTTATTTAGACTGCAATTTCCATTTGTACTACCAGCTCTATATTTGCCTGAAGGCAGCAGCATCGAGTGAGGAAAATATGACCAAGTTCTAAGGATCTCCCACTAGCATGCTGGTATTTCATATCTATTCTCACACCGGGAAGGGGTAAAAAGGCAGAGGATGAAATGATTCCAGGCAGAATGCTGTGTCCTAGAATGACCTTGCAGCTCACACAATGCATTGAGACAGATACTTAGATGCTTAGGAGGTCTATGTGTTTTTCTTTTAAAGAATTTCTTCCCCGTTTCTACCTGATCCAGGTTATGCCAGATATTCTAGCTTTTTCTTTTTTATTTTCTTCATATGAATCCTCCTTTTTACTTATTTCTGGCACCTGCATTATAAAGGCTGGGATACGTTCCATAGCGCTTTTGGAATATTGACATGACTTACCTTCCCCGGTTCCATTGAAAGTTGCTGTGCATCCCTCTTTATTTTTACAAATGCCCTATAACCTACTTCTACAATGGAATTTTCTGTTCCATTCACCTAACAATGCGGCCACTTATCTCTGTGTAGTTTTGTCTTTGCATTACATACCTTTTTGTGCCTGAGAACTAACTGTTCATTCACATTTTTCCATCACCATGGAAACGGGGGATGAAAGTTTGCTAATTCTCTCAAACAAGGTACAGTGACTTTCTGCTTTCTTGCGTTATGTGAATTTACATTACTGTAATGAGAACAACAAGGGCAAATCCCATCCACTCAAACAGGGTATCTTTTCAGGCAGCACCACCTTTGTCATGGAAATCAGGGCTGGTGGTTCCAGGCTTGCTTCCTTCTTGTCCAGTGATGTGTCGTTTCTTTCTTTCCTCAATGCAATCCTCATATTTTTCCCTTTTCATTCATTTTCTATGATATAAATGGATGCTAGCAGTTTTGTGCAAGCTTGCTATGGATGAATGTGGTTTAGTTACTAAAGCAGTCTTGTGTAAGTCAGAGCAGAACTAGGTCTCCTTCATTGTAATTCTGAAGTCCTGTGGAAGATAAACCAGTTTAGCTCAAAACGTATTTCTTATATGAGAGTGATACACATTCCAGTGACCTCAGATTATTACATTTTAAAAGCTTTATGCTTTCATGTCCCTAAGCCTCCTCCCTCTGCAGCATGTGGCTGCCTTAGGAGAAGGAACTTTATCCTGACTGCAGGCTGCATACGTGGGGTCAGGATGCTGGGATGTGGGAGCATCAAAAGTAAAGAGAGAAATGTTTCAGTACTGTACAGAAGGGCTCCCTCCAGAGGAATAGCTGCAGGGAGATCAGCCCTGGACTTCTACCTCCATGAAACTTACTTCTGAGGAGATAAGATTAAGAAGGGAAAGGACAATTAGGATAATCCACTCTGACCCTGACTTGCATACGGACAGAAGGAAAACAGGAAGAAGGAAGCCAAGGATGAATACCAAGCACTTCTGCTACCACAGGGAAAGTCTCTAAAAGAAGCAGAACAGGATTTCTGCTACCTGAGGCAGCAAATGTTCTAGTAAAAGGGCAGTACCTGGTACACAGAGGAGTTATTGGTTCTGTTTAGCCCCTTCCTTTGGGGTTGCCGATCCCTTGTCAGGTCTGACCGAGTCTTTTTCCGAACATTTATTTCTTTTTAAGAAAAGCTATTTATAAGCACATCACTGTGAATTCCTTTTCATAACCTAACCTCTTCCTCGGTGCCTGGGTACCTTATCATCCAGCACCGGAGTTCCCAAGGAGGTAACATAATGGTGCACTGAGGTTTGTGAATGGCTGGATTGGTAAGGCCCTGAGGGCTCATGTCTGAATAAAATACAGTGCTTTTCCCATGGCTCTGCAATATTTTCTGTTTATGGCTTATGGAAGTTTGTATTTTCAGTTGGTTTGAACATACAAAAACCCTAAGATTTTAAGACACCATATAAATAATTAAAAATCACTAAAAGAGTAGAGCATTAATATGCTAGGAAAGTTTTGGAACAGTTCTAATATATTTTCTTGACTTGCCCACGATGTTAGAAAATCTACTTCTGAACAGCAGATGGTCTCAGGCCAGGAAATTACCAACAGAGTGGAACAAGTTGAATTACAATTGGTTATTTCTTGCCAGGTTTCTAATCTCAGCCCTGCGAGGTGTTAAGTGCCCTCAGCTCCTGCTGAAATGAGGGTTGATGGCATTCAGCACTCAGCTGGATTGGGTACTGCATACATAATATAATTTTTCTATTTTAGAAATGCAATTTCTGATACAGGCTTTTAGACTACACAGTAAAACTATCTACAAGCAGGTGTAGCTGAAGCTGAGGCCTGTCGCATCCACGAAGTAGAAATATTTTAAGCAAGATATTTGCTTGCTTTAATTCCAGCACACTGAAATGGGATAACTAACAACATACAGGTACAAAGGTTGCTCTGAAAGCAGTGCCTCTAATTTCTTTCAGTGGGAACTACAACTACTACTATTTGATAGTAGTTGTTGCTGAGAATGTGCTCCAGTTTTCAGCATAGTCACCACAATTAGCTGTGCACTTTTGCCAGTGATGAACAAGAGCTGTGTGTTGTGCTCCTAACAATCCACCTGGAGGAGGTGACCCACTGTCACCACTGCTGAAACACACCACTCGCCCCTCACTGTGCTCACACCTTCTGTTTGGTCTCTGTCAGTTTCCATTAAGTGTCAATAAACGTCAGTGGGTCAATGTCATCTGCTGTTCCAGCATCCAGATTCAATTTCTTTTCCTGTTAGTTTATCCTCCTGGAAAAAGGTATGTGTAATAACCTGTGTACAAGAGATGGGTTCATTTCTGCTCCAGGCCCCTTTCTTAGGGGTGCTTTGATAAGCAGAGAATTTCAGAGAATATTTCTTTTTTCCTCATTAATGAAAGCTATTCCAGCTTCACAGCAGAAGAAATGACTGCTACTTTATGGGAGCCTCTTACTCTTAAACAAAACACCTTGAATTACTTGACTCTGAAGACCAGAATTAGAGCTTGTGTTGCTGGAAATTTTTTGTAAGTGCTGGAAATCCCTAACTCTGCTCTATCAGTGATCAAAATCAATTATATTATCTAGGAATGAAACATTTGCTCCATTTTCACTTTCTATTGCCTCCCTCTTGGCTCATTTTATTTTTTAAGATGTCCAGAAATGTCACATCTCAAGAGCAACTTCAAATTATTTCCCTTCTATATTTCAGCAAGGTGTGGTGGTTTTCAGGAAAGGTGCTGTTAAATCATACATTTTTCTCTCTCTGGAAGAGGTACCTTGTCACATTGCCAAGGGATGGCCTCCTTTGTGATGTGTCTTGTGGATACAACCTTGGCTAGTGGTTGGCATCCACTGCAGGAGTTGGAACTGGATGGGAATTAAGGTGTCTTCCAAGCCATTCTGATTGTGTCTTGCAGCAGGACCCTGGCCAGCCCAAGGGCTGCAGCTGGCTCTGCTGCAGTGGTGGCTGATGGGCAGTGGATGTCCCTGACCGGGACACAATGCTGCCCTGCAGTGACTCCCAGCTCAGGCAGTCCACAGGGCTGTGCAACATTTCCTGCCACTTCCAAGCCTACGTTCCTCCAAAACACAGCTGGAATAGAGCCAGTGAAACAGGAGGGCCACAGTATGGCTGTAGGGAGAGGAGGGGCAGCAGTGACCATTGCACCTGGATTTATATCTGTTACAACAGTCACTGATAACAGTGCAGTCAGATTTAAAAAAGAGCTTCTTCCCTGCAAGACACTTCATAAGAATGGGCACAAGGTCATGGAGGATGGAAGTGCACAAATTGCTGAATAACTTATGTGCAAAACCCGTCAGCTACAGATCCTTTCAGGCAAAGCAAAGCAACAGGCACAAAGAAAGGATCAGAAAGCCAAAAACAATGCTACTTGCAGAGTTATATGCTGAGATTCTCAGCACATCCAGCTTGTTCAGATTTAACTCTTCAAATGATTCCCTTCCAATTAGCANTGAGATTCTCAGCACATCCAGCTTGTTCAGATTTAACTCTTCAAATGATTCCCTTCCAATTAGCTGAATGCCCCCCAGCCAATAGAGAACATTTGCTTCGGGCGAATGTGCTGCACCCCGAGCTCTGGCCCTGCTCTCTTCTCAGCACACTTCTATTCCTGGCAGGGACTGCTGAGGCTGCTGCTGCTGGCTTCGCTCTGGAGAACCTGGTACGGGGCCTGAACTCCTGGTTTAGNGAATGCCCCCCAGCCAATAGAGAACATTTGCTTCGGGCGAATGTGCTGCACCCCGAGCTCTGGCCCTGCTGCTCTCCTCAGCACACTTCTATTCCTGGCAGGGACTGCTGAGGCTGCTGCTGCTGGCTTCGCTCTGGAGAACCTGGTACGGGGCCTGAACTCCTGGTTTAGGAAACAGATTCACCAGGGAACGTCACTGTTAATTGCCATCTCATTTCTCATCTTCTCTCCTTTCAAAGGTTATTGAAAAAGCTGGAAAATCACCTTCAGAATTGTATAGCCAAGCTGATATTGAAGCGGTAACAAGTTTGAGGCAAGGTCGGGCCCTCTGTAACTGGGGGAAAGGGCTGTTTGCTTTTAATAAAGTGAAGGTCTGCCTGTGTCAGTGATATTGCTCATCTCCTCGTGTTGCATTCAGCAACTTGGACGTTCTAAAAATTGGAGGTTTATCCTTAAGCTGTAGGAACGAGAAACAGCTCAGATTTCTTCCGGAGATCTTTAGTTTCCCATATACTTTAAAGCAATCCTCGTAAGCTTGTTGGTCAGCACTAACAGGTGATTTCTCTCAGTTAAATCTGAGATATGTATCTGTTTTTTCTTTAAAGTCTTTTAATCCTCCCCTAAGTTATTTTAGTCAACATTAAGGACAGATTTAATATTACCACCACATGTACTGTACTATGCTACATAAGATAAATTATTTTAAAATGGCATCTTTTCTCTTCAGTGCCATTCTTCGATTTTTCATACCTTAGATTTGGATCCTTCTGTTACTTTAATCAATATCTGAGTATTGGGAATGATGAGAAAAGGCCAGATGAGCCCAAAGGAAACAATGGCTGCTGTGATCGTGCTCCTGTATCAGGCTGTTCTCCTCCCCAAACCTGCCATGGTTTGGCCGAGATGGCCGTGGGGATCCCCCCTTCACCTGCTCTTCCCCGTGCTCTGCTGGCACAGCTCTCAGCTCATCAGACATGAAGATATTAAAATAATTTCAATATTAAAATACGAAGGTATGGAAGAGCCCAGTTTACATAGAAGCAGCCCTCACAGCTGCCTGTCATTGCAGATCAGGCAGTGCTCCCACTGTGACTTCTTTCTCAATGCAGCAGGCACGAAGAACTATACAACTTCCAAAGAGAAAAGTTATGTTTGCAGTGCTTTTTTCCCCTCCACGTAGTAATAAATCTCCAGGCTCCCAGATCAATGCAACAAATTACTTAACTTTCAGCAACTCACAGAAAAAATACTGTTTTTCATTAACTTTTTAAAGCTTACTGATTTTGTGGAATTGCCGCAGCAAATTGTCAGTGATGTATGAATTGAAAAAACCTCATCCACCGGGTGTATGGGGAGGAAGAGGAGTGAGGTCTGCTGTCAGGGCTGTGCCAATGGCTGGGATGCTGAACTTCCATGGGGAACAAGAGGAGACCGTGATGTTGTTTACAGGGATGGATAGCGATGGGACAAGGGGGAATGGTTTTAAACTGAGACAGGGGAGGTTTAGGTTGGATATGAGGAGGCAGTTTTTCCCCCAGAGGGTGGTGACGCACTGAACAGGTTGCCCAAGGAGGCTGTGGATGCCCCATCCATCCCTGCAGGCATTCAAGGCCAGGCTGGATGTGGCTCTGGGCAGCCTGGGCTGCTGGTTGGCGACCCTGCACATAGCAGGGGGTTGGAACTGGATGAGCACTGTGGGCCTTT
>PPHD01021128.1:0-13371 GCA_002909625.1 Bambusicola thoracicus | reverse complement strand
CCTGCTATGCACAGGGTCACCAACCAGCAGACCAGGCTGCCCAGAGCCACATCCAGCCTGGCCTTGAATGCCTGCAGGGATGGGGCATCCACAGCCTCCTTGGGCAACCTGTTCCAGTGTGTCACCACTCTCTGTGTGCAAAACTTCCTCCTAATATCTAACCTAAACCTCCCCTGTCTCAGTTTAAGACCATTCCCCCTTGTCTTATCACTATCCACCCTTGTAAACAACTGTTTCCCCTCCTGTTTATGTGCTCCCTTCAAGTACTGAAAGGCCTCAATGAGGTCTCCCCAGAGCCTTCTCTTCTCCAAGAATGCCAGCTTCTAATTGGAGGCAATGTGATTATTTGCTTGGCTCCTTAAACTCATTACTGGGCCAGCATCTTTTCCCAGATCTTCAAACAGTCATTAACCCCAGCAAGACCTTAAACCTTCCTCTGTTGGGTTTGGATTAAGGGTTACCCTGTTGGGTTAGGGTTAAGGGTTACCCTTAAAATACCTGTACTGGAGTCAGTGTCACTTCAGTCCATGGGTCTGTGATGTGAATGCGTGGGCTAATTCCTGACTGCACATAAATGATGATTTTAATTAATTTAGTTTTTTAACTGCTGAACCTTCTGAGGCTACAGGTAAATGTCATGAGTTGTTGGAAAGTGGCAAAGTTACTGTTTCCATGGGTAGTCTCCATGTTCTAGCCTTGGTGGGTCATGAAACAGCAAATTAAACTCCTCTAGGTCTGGGCATGCTGTGGTGACATCAGTGTAATTTGCTTGTGGGTGTGAAATGTGTGTGTGCAAGGATAGGTGTGTTTCCTTGGGAATTCACACGTTAAGGAGGCGGGGAGGGGAGAGAGGCCTTTCTTGTGGCAAGCTGCTAAGAAGCACGGCAGCTGTTTGAAGCTGCTTATGGGCTTGGAATGCGTTTCTGATCAGGAGATTAACAAGGAGAAGTTGTCAAAAGTTCACTGAACGTGCAGGGTTCCAACAAATAGCTGTTGCTGCTAAGTTCTGCAGCGCTGGTAGCACGTGGATGTCTGGTGCTGCATGAAGAAGCAGTGGTGGAGTGCTAAGGCTAACGGCACAGGTTAGCTTGGCAAAGCGCTGAAGAAGAAATGAAATCAGAGTGCAAAGTGATTTGCCCACGGGTGTGGTAATGGACTTAAGGCTGCGTTACAGTCTGGATCTCTTTGCACCATACATTGCAGAACAGTAGGTTCCCCAGAAGACGGGCCACTGCAGTGATATTCTGCTGAATATAACTTCTAGCTGAAAGGAAAAAGGGGCTGGGGGAGGTGATTCTCACCCTTTGAGCTAAGAGTAAATGAGAGAACAGTGAGCTGGACACGTTCAGGCCAGCAGCTGGCAACAGCTGCTCTGTTATGCTTCAGGCCGCAGAGGAAAGTAAAAGAGCTTTGTTCTTGCTTGAACCCTAGATAGGGGTGTTAGGAAGCCCAGCTGAATGCAGCCACCCCTCTGGGCTGGTGATGGAGAGGATGGGGAAAGTGAACCAGCACCAGGCTTAGGCATTTCTGATCTAGAGGTGGGTGCTCATCACTGAATGGATGTTTTGGTCTTGGCCAGGTCTTTCTGTAGAGCTCCAATTGTCCTGTATGGAGGCCTTGGTGAAAGTAATGGAGAGTGCTTGATTCCTGTCTATTGGGAGGACGGTAACCAGTTTTGTGCTGAGCATCATGCGGTTTCCTTCTGCAGTAAGAACCTTGCAAGTAAGAGAAGTTGCAGAACTTGGTGGGAGTGGTGATCTTGCACACAAGCTCAGGTCCATGAGCTGTAAGAGAAAGATAATAAAAAAGAGGATGTTCACTTTCTCCTTGATTAGCATTTTGGTGCTGTGGTTTTGGAAGGAATGCAGAATGGAGAAGAAATAGTAAGTTTTTCAGGGTTAGACAGCTCAGCTGAAGCAGGTCAAGTTACTCTAGAGATGTACAGCTCCCCAGAAATGTGGGTTTGTGTCTGTGGATAGAATGCATGATAGATGAGGTGCAGAGGAATTGGGAGGAATGAACTTGCTGATTGTTTTAAGAGCAGCTAGTAGGCTTTATTGATTAAGATTCAGTTTTTTCACTGTGCAGAACTGATGGAAAGAAGTTGTACAGATATAACTGGCACCAGATGCAGAAGCAATAAAATAACGCCATGCTAACTGGTACACAGCCTCAAGAGCTATTTTCACTCATTAGCAGACTTCTTAATGTCTCCAGAAAGAGAATTACTATTTATTTCTGTTAACAAACAAAAATAATTTGAGTAAGGTAGTTAAAAGAAAAGGCAAGTCAACGTATTCCTGTATACTTAGCCCCAGCTCCTTATGCACAGCAATTATGCCTGTTTGTTGCTAGCAGTCACTGGGATCTTCTGGTACGAGTGTCAGTAGGGATTAAACCTAGAAGATGCTTTGTCATGCTTCATTTTCTGGGTTTGATTGCATTGGATCCAGGTTAGAAATACAAAAATGTGATGATAACAAATGCTTTGCCAAAGCATACGTGTAACGCAGGCCCCAAACTTGTGGGGTCACCATGGTGTTTTAGTTTAGAGCAGTCTCTTGTTCGTACTTTAACCTCATTTCACTGAATGAGGCTTATTTTCTTCTAAAGCACTTATTTCGAAACTCTTTGTCCCGGGAGAGAGAAGGGAGAAAACAAAATGTTTACTCAAGCAAGTGAAGAGTGGAAAATTAAACACCCACACTTCCTTCTTTAGGAGTTCCCCTAGCACCAGCAGGGAGAGAGCAGCTTAGGTAATCGAGTGGGTCTCGATGCGGGTGCTGATGTTGCTGGAGAAGCAAAGCTGAGGGATGATAATCTTCCCTGTACCCATGGGGGATCAAAACTGGGCAAGATAGAGAAGGTAAAACTGCTTATCGCAAAATCTAGAGAGGAGATGTGCCTTTATTCCTCCTTGTCTAGATGAAGGCAGCATGGGAGAGGCTTGACATTTCTCTCTGCTGTAAGAAACAGTGGGTGGCTGTTGCGTTGATTCCTTGCTCTTTATGCAGGGGAGTGAACATCCCAGTGTTCTGAGGGACTCGAGGGAAGCAGCTAGGTGAGTTGTTGGGGTTGCGATCTTGGGACCACCTTCTTCAATACAAGTGTGTTGTCGGAAGAAGAGGGAAGGCTGCTCAAACTTGTGGAAAATGTAGGATTTTGATGATGTATTGTGTAATACATCTTTCTTTCTGGGAACCTTACTCAGATGTTAGGGAGAAAGGAGTAGCAAAGACTGAAGAAACAAAAAAGTGAAGAGAACTGTGCTGGTGTGTAGAAAACTCAGAGATGCAGTGAAGAAAGCTGCCGGAGTGATAGAATTCATCCCTGGGAGTTCAGCTGCAGTAGAGAGTGAGTTGGGTGTTGGGGCTGGGGTAGGAGATGCTGAGGCTGGTCAGGACAAGCAGAATGATAAGTGAGAGCTACTGATGGATGAAGGAAGGAGAGCCAGGAAGCAGCAGTAATTGTGGCACTGTTGATGAATTGCAAGTCAGAAGTGGCAGGGGAAGAAGCAGTGAGATGAAGGAAGCGCCCACGGTGCTTATCAGAGGGAAAACATACAGGGAGAGGTTAGGTGAAGCAATTGTTCTCTGAAGGAGGATCACAAAGAGCAACGTGAGGGCAGGAAGGATAACCTATGATTACGTGACTTGGAAATTGTACAGACTGAAAGCCAAGCCAGGAGACCTGTTGAGGCAAACATTGCCAGTCTCACTGTGTACATGCAAAGAGAGGAAGAGGAGTGGAGTTAGCTTGGGGCAGATATTTCGACAGCCTTCAGCTTTTTCCTGGGTTTCCTTGGTGTCTGTGATAACCTTTTTGTTTTCAGTCTGATTTATTCTGCTGTCCAGAAGTTGGACAAAAGAGGAAACAATAAAGCATTTGTCAGAATAGAACGTTGTGTTTTGTTTCTCTTGCATTTTATCAGTAGAAGTATATTTAGAAACTAAATAGTAGGTTCTGAATACTGACTATCTGGAACTCCCTTGTCTGACAAGAAGAAAATTCTCCCAAGTGACTTCCTTAGCCCAATTCCCCACATAAGATGTAGTTCAGTTGTATGGGGAAAATAAAGTGACTAAGACTATTTCAGAGCACAGTTTGGTCGAGGTTGTGGGTAAGCTTTCTCATGAAATAATCACCACCTTATAGCCTGTGGAGTATTTGTTGTTAGCCTTTTTTTGTTGTTGTTTTTGCTTACATAAACACCTTGGGCTTCTCACTAAATCTCTTCCCAAATATGCTTCTCCTGCTTCTGATTCCCATTTGTCTTTCAGATAACCACGTACCTGTTATGTTGATGTGTACCCTATGGTAGGGGGAAAGAAAAACGCTCAGAGTTTTACTTTGTGATTACTTTGAAAACCTCAGCTGTAGTACTGGAAAAAAAGGGGTTGTGTAACTGAAAGCCTATCTAATTTTTCCAAATGCAGCAGTTAGTATCACAGAATAGGTTGGGTTGAATGGATCAGGCTTGGTTTATTTTCTCTGGGCTCTTGTGTGCATGGTTTTTTTATCTCCTAGTAACTTTATGAAACAAGTTGAGGCATTTTATCTCCTTTCTGTATACAGCACAGCTAGAAGGACAGTGAGAGCGCTGTGCAGGAGGGCTTATCCTGTTTGCAGTGCTGGCATGCTTGTACAACAGTGAACTGATTCATAGACATGGCTCACTTTGTACAGAGCAGAAAAAACCAAAGCAAACTAAGCGTTCCAAGCTTGGCAGTAACTTTCTCTCTCCACAATACAGGTCAGCAGCACTGGTTCTTAACATCAAAGGTGAAAAGCCTCTGGGGGATGAAACGCTGTTCATCACCGGGTTTATTCCTAAAGCCAGGACAACCATTGATACAAACCTTCTACACATCCATTCATTGCCAGTGGATCCTAACTAGGTTTGGTCACTGAAAACTCTGGCATAGGCAAAAATATTTTGCTGTCTGCCATATTTACATAGGGAGGGCTTTGTACAGGGAACAGTGAGTTTTGTTTAATGAAGTAAAAGATTTTCTTGTCGTTATCTATGTCTGCTAGGTAAAATCCAAACATCAACACTGTTCTTCTCATGTGAATATCTCACATTTGTATATGTTTTCCAGGAGCAGATACCAAAGGAGTTACAGCTTTTTCAGCGATGTTGTCCCAATAGAGACAGTAGGCCTCCAAATTTCTCTTGACCTTGCTGATGTGTAGCTCCAAAAGCACAACAGTTTTTGGTGTTCAGAGTTTAGTATGCTATCCCTGGAGACGTTTTCTCACTTATACCCTTAGATGTTTGTCACTTGTTGATGAATGCAAAGCTAAAAAACCTGCTTATTGATCATTTAAGCTGGTAGGGTACTTTCTGATTTCATGCTTTCTAATATAAATGTAATAATTTCTGTGTGATGGGAGATAGCAATAGCTTGTAGAAGGAGGACACGTGAACCTTCAGAAATGTAAACTTTTTCTCTGCTTATTTATTTTTCGTTGGTGGGTTGGTTTGTTTCAAAATAAAATCATTCCTTTCTTCAAAAAAAAAAAAAAAAAAAGCCGCCAAACCCCATAAGAACTACTATTCAAAACAAAACAAAAAAGGTGGGGAGCAACTTGGAACATGAGGCCTTGTAATTGATGTAATTATTTCTTATGTGTTAAAGGGTGTGGTGAAAGGGATTACACACCCTTCTAAAGTCTTGTAGGGGTAGAAGAAGTTGGAAGTGGCCTCCAGAGGTGAGGTCAGGGTGACAACCTTCAACCAAGGAAGGCTGGCACTCTTGGTTGACACAACTTCTTGTAGTGTTGAGGTAGCTGACCTTGCTGACTAATACATAGTTGTGCGAGTACACTTGTGCTTAGCACTGGTTGTAGTATCCTGTGGGTGGTTGTCTTGGGATGTGTAATTGTGCAGCTCCTTGTTGCTGCTGGCATGGTTCTTGACATACAGCTTGAGTTTGTATGGTCCGTGCAGAAGATGAATTGTAAGGTCAACACCAGATTAAGGTAGTGCTGCTTGTTCTCCAGTCAGTCGTCTTAGCATTTTATGCTGTGCTGGGGTTGAGGTTCTCAGCAAAATATGCTTTGGGCATTTGTATCCAGCAGTCTCAAGGTAAACAGTACAAGCTTTTAGCTAGACTTTAGAATAACAGATATGCTCAGTGATGGATGGATTTCATGTTGATTCTTCTTGTTTACTGTTCAGTGCACTCTATATGCAACCTCATTCCGATGCTTGTGGACACTGGAGGAAGTTTTTCTACTGATTCTTCTAGGATAATGAGGAGCATGGTTTACTGGGCATGGTGGTGATGGGTTGATGGTTGGACTAGGTGATCTTAGTGGTCTTTTCTGACTTCAATGGTTCTGTGGTTGTATGTAGCTTCTTAGGCATTAATGAGCTCTCAAACAACAGTTTGCTTCTTTTAACTACAGAGATAAACGAAGAAAAATCTTTGCAAGACATTTCCAAATAGAAAAAAAACTGTTGCTTGCAATTGCAGAACAATTGTTTTCTGACAAAAAAAAAAAAAAATCTATGAAGCAGATCACTGATACAAGTGCAGTCATAAAGGGCTATTACATTATGATTGAAAGAAACCACGTTTTGCTACTTTTCATTGGAGCACAAACTGTTTGAAGTGTGACTTGTGTGTTTGACAGTATGGAGAAGTTGTACTTCTGTTGTTAGACTCAGGTAAGAGTGTAGGATTGGCTCATCTGGCAAATAAAAAACATCTTCTGATGGCTAGTAGTGAATTTATCATCACTATACGTGTGTATACTGCAACCGTTGGGTAGTTATCCCTTCCATACAAGAACCCTCTTGCCATAGTGTGGGTGCAAGCTCAAGACTGAACTCTTACCTTATGGTGCTGTGAGGTTGCTTTTCCCGTGTACTACAATTACAGTTTTAAGAATGTTGGTGTCCCTTCTGGCAAGCCCTTAAAACTGCGGTTGAAGGGATCTCCTTCCTTCCTTAGGACTGAAATATGAAGTGGAAATAATGGTATATATGTAAGAGCAGAAAAATATGACTGAAGAGATATCTTTAGAGATTTGTCCTCAGCCAAAAGGCTGGAATGACTGGGAAGTGGTCCGGCATGGACTCAAGTGAGCTGACGTTAGGATCCTGGTGGGGTGAGACCGAAGAGCTCTCTGTTAATCATAAGAGTGGGCAACACCATTGGGCTGTATATTATCTCATTGGAAAAATGTGGAAGGAGACCCTGACACCAAGAAAAAATTAACTGAATATTGTAAACATTGGTGGCCATTGGATATCTTGGGAGTCCAGGAAAAATTGCCTGAAAATTGGACTACTTCCTATAATACCTAGTTACCATTAATGGTGTTTTGTTACCAGGGGTTAAACTCCTTGGATGTCTGTCTAGGCTTGTAACAAAAGAGGAGTCACAAAGATATCTCCATGGCAAAAAATGGGAAGTGTAAAATGTAAGTTGACTTGGATAGATCTGTGTTGGTTTCTGACCTGTGGTTTGTCTTGATTGTTTCTTGTTGTTTCTGAGTAATTGATAAATCGTTTGATAAGTCAGTACTGAACAGCTGGGGTTGTTAACTCTAATGAGGGTGCATGGAGTGCAGCAGAAGAACATGGGCAATGTGAGGGAAGAGGGGGTTGAGTCCCTCCTGGGCAACCATTATGGGAGAAGACTGAAGGGTCTGAGTCCCCAACATCTTACCAGGTTATTGTTGTTGGTCTGTGTTAAGTTACTGGTTTTTTTTGTGTCCTGTGTGTATTATATTACTTTTCTAATGAGCAATAAGCCTTCCTGAGGGGAAGGAAGGAAGCTGTGGAGATCTTCTCTGGGTTGCTTGCCGAAATGTTGGAAGGAGTTGGTGGGGATCCATGCACCATCAGCCAAGTGGTGGAATACTGTAATCACAGCTGGTCATCGTATGTTTTAAAAGAATTAATGTTGTTTTGAAGAAGGAAGAGAAAATGGGGTGAAGTGCTGTATGTTGATTTGTTCGGGAGTGAGATATGATACGGCATTGCGAAAACATTGTGAACTTGTACCAAAAGATCTTACACTGGTGTTCTTAGAAAAGGATATCAGAAACTCCACCCTGCAGCATAGGTTAAACATGCATTGAGTATCAGACAGAGGAAGAGAAATACAGAGGAGTGAAGTTGGTTCAAATCTGGGGCAGAGGAGACCAAATATGGATGAGATAGATTTTGAGTTTGTGGCAGGAGGGAGGGAGAGGATTGAAGTGTGATACCAGGAGGCAGGCGGTAGGACCCAGCAGTTCATTAACAGTGGAACTGCCATTTTCAGAGACAGATTTGTGATCACGGGAAGAATTGGTAGAAGCATGCAGGAAGAACCCAGATAAGGTAGTTAAGGTGATGGAAACTACTATTAGAACTCAGGATCCAGACTGGAATGGTTTAGAAATGTAGTTTTAGTGAAGGCGAAGGAAGAAGCAGAAAGAATCCGTGCTCAGAGGGCACGGCAGTAGACAGTCAGTTACCTTTCATTGATCCTGAGTGGGATCTGAATAATCCAGGTCCATGAGAACTATTGGCTAAATATTGGAGATTCATTTCGCTTGGGATGAGACATGCTATCCCTAAAGCAAGGACAGTAGAGGTAATTTTGAAACCTGGAGCTAAAGCAGTAAGGCAGAAGCAGTATCCAATTAAACTAGAGGCTAGGCAGGGGCAGAAGATAAGTAATCCAAAAATACTACTACTTGGTCAAGAAGCCAAATAGGAAGGGATATAGGTCAGAAAAGTATCTGAGCGCAATTAATCAGATCACACAGGAAAAACATCTGGTAGTAACAAATGTTTATCCTTTGCTAAAGGCTCTAACAGAGCAGCACAGGTGGTAAATGGTGTTACATATGTCCTTTCTTCTGAATATCTCTGCATCTGGCATGTCAGGTGATTTTTGCCTTTGAGTGGGAAAATACAGAGACAAATCACTTTTGGGTGGAGATCTACTAAATGAGTTATAAGGCTATGGAGGCACAGGTCTTTGCTGAAGGAATGATCTCCTCAATCTGAAATACATGAAGAGGTGGAGAACGTGGTAACAACATGTGTGTGGGCTGCAGGATCCCCAGGACAATCAAGGCAAGCTGAACCAGTAACTGTACATCTGAAGCTGAACACCAGGCTGGTAAAAAGAAAAATAAACACCTGATCTGTTTGTGCATGAAAGGTTGCAGATTGCCCCAGGGGTCCTGGCGCAGAGGTTAGGACCTTGGGAGCATCATGTCAGAGGGCAGTGGCGGCCACTGTACTCCTGATACAGGGAAGTGACTGTGGGGCAAAAGGACAGTATTTGTGCCACACGTAGTGATGGCTTGCCTGGAACTAAAGGAGGCCATTAGTTGTCTCTCAGAACTGAGAGGATGTGGAATTGAAGGTAATGAACCTTTTGAACCCTGCAGTATTCTTAGCAGTGAGTGGGGATGAAGGGCACCCGGAACATGACTGCCTCCAAACTATTGAACAGGTTTATTCCAGCTGAGTTGATGGATGAGACACTTTCTTTGAAGATGTGAGTGGGGAGCTGGTGGTAGATGGCAGCAGCTTTGTGAGGGAGGGGATTCAAAAAGCAGATTATGCTGCAGTGACTCGAGATGGTAGAAGCCAAAGCCTTGCATCCCAGTACATCAGCACAAAAAGCTGAACTGATTGTCTTCAGTGGGGAATAGAGGCAATGATCAAAAGGGGTCATTAGGATCGCTAAGAGGGGCTCATGACACCCAATGTCCAAGCACAGAGGGTTGAAGGCATATGCAATAGACTTCTCAGAAACTATTGCAATCCAAGCTGTAACCTTTTCTTGCTTCCTAACTGTAGCTCAGCGTTAAACATTTCTGGGTAGGTTGCTCTGAAAATAAGAGCTCCTATTTATTTCCATGGAAATGACAACAGATACAAAGAGCACAATAATGCTAATTGATAGAGCAAATTCTCAGCTTCGAAACACCACTGACTATGCTTTCTCAGAGCCATAAACAGGAGCCTGTCTGTCATTCTTCTAAGTATATATATGTGTGTGTGTGTGTGTGTGTGCCAGTAGAGTCAACCTATTGTCATTGCTGCTGAAACACACCACCCACCAGCTCACTGTGCTCACATCCACTCTTTGCTTTCCATAAACACTCAGCAAGTGTTGATGAATGCCACAGGTGCTGTTTTTTCCACAGAGGGGAATTCAGTGATACACCTTTGCCTCATACGCGCTTCCGTGCCAGTCATCATTTTGTCAGGCTGTGTCTCTGCTGCCATCTGTCGCATGGCAACAACGTGTAGTGGGTTATGGGTGACAAGGTTCAGCTTCTGTCATACCACCGTTGTCATAAAATAGGAGGCATTACTTTCGGAGTATCCCTTGTCTAAAGGTTTGAAAACCTAGTTCTGAATGTTTTTGCTTGTAGTATTTCCTGTTTCTGGCAGGAATAACATGGAAATTACTGAGATACTGCAAGAAATTCTAGTTTTCTAAGATAGGCCAGGGAATTTGGGATGACTGAACCTTCTGAAAGGTTATCCAAACCTAAGCCAATCTTTAAATGCATTTCTCTGCCATGCCTACAAGCAAAACAAGACACAAATGTATCAGCATACAATCATTCTTCTGTAAGAGGCACGGTAGTATCCTCTACTGTTAAGTGTTGTGCCAAAGGAAATGACTTTGGTTTTTATTCCTTTTCAGTAATGTGGAAAGTATGCCATGGGAGCATGCAGGAAGAGGTTGTCTGCTGGAAGAGAGGAGAGTGAGGAAAGTGTTTGGAGGGGAAGCAAAGAGACAGCACTACCAGCAAACACAATCCTCTTGATGGCGTGCCATGTTCAGCAGAGCTGAAGGGTTGGCTTTGCTGAGGGATTTGGTGTTTGCCCAACTGTGTGTTCCTATTGGAAAGAGTGATACAGCGTCTGTTTCAGGGGGAGCAGTCAGATCAAAGCAGGAGTGCTTTTCCAGTGGAGTTTTCAGGTGCTCTCCTTTGCGCATTTGCCTTCAGAGTAGATAAGTGGGTAGACAGCTGTGAGATGGTGGATCTATCCAAGATCTAGTGGGACATAAACCCTCTCCTGAGAGTGCTGTGCTGAAACAAGTTCAAAGTCATTCCTCTTTATCCTGTAGTATCTTAAAAGGCTGCCAATGAGCAGGATCTCGAATCAAAGGGAAAAAATAATCCTGCAGGCAAAGAACTTGGTTGGGGCAGGAGCGATGACTAGCTGAAACCAGATGTAGAAAGATCAGTTTATAGATTTGGCAGTGGCTGTTTCCATTTTGGGTTAGAACAATTTAACAGGCCCTGATGCGTGCACTGGCTGACAGCCCCTGCATATCTGAGTCTGTCCAAATAGGAATTCCTTAAGCAGTTGCTGATACTTACTGGCTTATAGCATAGTGAGACAGAGCCACAGTGAAGTCCGTGACTTGGCTGCTCTTCTGTAATTCTTGTTGTGTATGTAAACTATCTGAGTGCCTGTCCTGGTATGGATCTTGAACAAAACAGAGCCAAAGGCAAGGCAGCCCTGCTGAGGAAGCTGCTTTTTATAATGCAGTTGCCCTGTACTGTTATTTGCCTGAGAGGAACAGTAATTGCTGTTGGGATATACAGTGCTTTGTTCTACCCATACCAAGAAATTAAACTTAAGAATGAAGGTGTGTGATGTGGCAACTGCAGCAAACATTAAAGTGATACGTCAGCAGTTGTGATGTGAATGAACCTTATTTCACAGACTAAAATGTTTGCAGATCATTTAATTCTGCTTCCTTCCTACAACTACTTCATGTATTCTTCTTCAAGGGAAGAGTTGTAACTTCCTTAGACCAATTTATTAAGGTATACGACTTCACTCAAGATGGGGATATTCACTGGAGGTGCTGTACTTTGAATCTTGCAAAGTGCATTGTGAGATGCAGCTGAGTGGAGCTGTAAGCATCGTTCAACGTGATGGGAGCGCTGTGTACTTCTGCTTCCTCTTTGGTTTCTGAGAGAGCATTGCTTCCTGGAAAGTACTGCAAGAGGTCACTCATAGCCCTTCTGCCTACGTGTCTACAGCTGTTTACAAGGGTAGATAGTGATAGGATGAAGGGGAATGGTTTTAAGCTGAGACAGGGGAGGTTTAGGTTGGATATTACAAGGAAGTTTTGCACACAGAGAGTGGTGACACACTGGAACAGGTTGCCCAAGGAGGCTGTGGATGCCCCATCCCTGGAGGCGTTCAAGGCCAGGCTGGATGTGGCTCTGGGCAGCCTGGGCTGCTGGTTGGCGACCCTGCACATAGCAGGGGGTTGGAGCCAGATGAGCACTGTGGTCCTTTTCAACCCAGGCCATTCTGTGGTTCTGTGATACGTGTATGGTGAAGGTCTATTTCTTTATGTTTGTTATGGGCAGAAGCAAAAGGTTAATCGGGGAATGTTTGTTATTTCTGTTTTTTTCTCCAAACCACTTTAATTAAAATGACGAGATGAGAAATGATGCTGCATGAATACTGACTTGTCACTTTCTCTGTATGCACTGTTTGTTTCATACGAGCACAAATAATGTGCTCTTGCGCTATCTGGAAGAAGAAATGACTGAAAACCCTTTCTGCAGTCAGGAGAATGATGGAAGTTAGAATCCTTTTTGCATAATCCCCTCACTTTTTTTGCTTGTGGATACAGCTGTGCTAACACAATGCAATGTTTGAGTTGAGAGGTCTGCAAAATCCTGGCACCAGCGATAGCTTTTAGACTGAGGCTCTTATTTGATAGATTTTCAAAGCAATACTGTGCTCGACATATCTGCATGTCCTTGGAAGAAGGCTTTCAGTTCACTTCTCAAAGGAAATACGTTCAAAAGGAAAAGGTTGATTTTGCCAAGAGCCAGATAAGGTCAGAGTAATTAGACAAACCAGAGCTTTGTGGGTCATAAATGAATGCAGCCTGCTCCATGGGGAAGCACAAATGCACTGAGAGAACAGGAAAGCAAAATGTGTGAGGATGCCTACATTTGTTGGCCAACTGAGGTTCTGTACATCTCTCTTAATGTATTCTCAGGCATAGGATTGTGATTTACAAATAGTCTTCTGCATTTTATAGACAGGTGGAAGATTCACGTATATGCGTATACGTGCATCTTTTAACTCAGAAAATGGCTTCACTGAAATTGTGACTGTCTTAATCCCTAACTTTTTAAATACTATATATTTGTAAATTGCTATTATAATTTGATTGCTATGATAGTTCACTGTAGGCTGTCAAGTGCTTACGTAGTAGGCCATACCTAGCTTCCTGTTTCTAGTGTTTCTGTTGTGAGATAGCAGGCAGACTGACATTTCAGTCTCTGCCCTGCTACTGGAAGTGGAGAACAGGGACTACACTCACAGCTATAAGAGAGTGTTATTCTTCTGAC
>PPHD01021127.1:2390-13371 GCA_002909625.1 Bambusicola thoracicus | reverse complement strand
CTCCCTCATTTCATGTGATTTATTATCCTTACTTCCAATTAGATTGTATTATATTGTGTCATCTTGCATTCCAATATCATAGTTAGTAAAACAACTTCTCCTTCTTAGATCATTGCCGCTGCTTCGTTTTTTTTCGGGAAGCAGGGGGGGCCTGCAAGCCTTCTGCCCCCCTCCCCTTGTCACGGGCACAGATCTATCTAGATAACCCTGTGACATAGAATGAGATTCCTTGCTCTTCATTTCTGTAATAAGAACCTAGGGATCATCTGCTTCTTGCTGGTCATCCATTTATCACCTCCATGAGAGGGCGAGGCATTGCTAGCGCACACGCTATCTGTTCTGCATAAGATACCTGCCTTACAGTAGAAGGACTTAGTGTCTGGACTGTCTGCAACTACCTGTTTTCCTCATAGGATACTGAGGGATTCTATACAGTTGACTTAGACAAGGTGTCTAAATTCAGGAAATTCAAAGTTGGACGAGATTAATCCCCTCCAATACTAAATTACACTAACAGTCCACAGGGCTTAATTTTACATCGTATCACATAGTTGTACTTGAGCTTGAGCATACATTTTAGAAAAAAATTAATCTTGAATTCAAGATGTTAATAAGTAATGAATCAGAATTGCAGTTATTGAAAAATATATTAGAAAAGGGGCTAAGAAGTAATTGTTTTCAGAGATCCTCAGGGAAACTTACAGTGGAGAATGAGCTTCTGTAAAAATGTTCCAATAGTTAAACATAGCTTCCTCATCTTATCTCAGATTTGCTGACATTCCTGAGGAATATTTATGTTTAGATGTGTCAGTATGAATTTAACTTCACCCCAGAAGAGGTGAAAAAGTTATGTCAATGACAGAAGAAAAACATAAGGATAGAAGAAGGACGCTCTTGTGGGAATTGTATTTTAAAATTGTATATAGAAAGGTCCAAACAAGCATGCTACTGTGAATAAAAAAAATAAAACTCACCTTTTTTCTTTAATCTCTAAAAAATGTAAGATTTCCAACTGTTCAACTTTTGGTCATTTTGGATATTACTATCATGTTAAAAAGAATTACACATGCTCATAAATCAAGCATGTTTTGGTTGTGAATAAGAAGACTGCATAAGGTAAAATAATATCTTAAATTTTGCTACCTTCATAAATTGTCTGGAAAGTGCAAATTATATGCAGGGTGTAATTTTTAATTAACACTTCTGATATCTTCATTCTTCCTAAGGAATAGCAAATGTCTTGATTCCTTCATATTGCTTCAAATAATTATATTCAAGACCCGGGGATTTTTTTGTTTCCTTTCACTGGAAAAAGATTATATCTATTCTAGAAAATGCATCTGTTTTATACGTGTCTTGAGATTTTGATCCTGTATCACTGAGAATATAACCTCAAGGAGGTTAGGTCAAAAGAAGGAGATGTAAAAATAATCCTTTGAGGTTATTTTTATTTGTTTTTCTGAAATTGTGCCTTTATGGGCTTTTTAAGTAATATTTTCTAGTTTTTATCTGCAGCTGTAAAGATAGGGTGCTTACTGAAGGAAACATAGAACAAATCTTGCAGCTAAAACTCTTCCTTAACTACACAAATCCAGGAGATTGTTCTTAAAGAGTGAACATTCCTTGAGAAAAACAATGTGATTAAACCAGGATATTTGGCAAAGGTATGATTTAGGGAAAGCATTCAAACATGTCCTTCAAGTAATCCTGGTTTTAGGTTTCAATGACAGAAAGCTAAACATGTTTTGAATCAGGATGATACAAGTCTGAATAAAGTCAAAGTGAACGTAAAGGACAGACAAAAATATTAAAATCTTGACCTTGCTGAAAGCAATAAAAACAGATTGATATTAATTGATTTTTCTTCTGTGCTTGGTAAAGTTTTGATTAATTTCTAAATAACCTAACCTTTTTCTAAAAAATAAACAGAACATTTTTATTTTTGCCCCTGTGCTCATCTATTTTATCTGCTAATGTTACTGTTAGCATTTTCTTATTAAATTCTATTCTCATGAGGTGTGTATCTTTTAATGGATTTTTAGTTAAAGGGAATTGTTTTTTAAGATTCAGAAACTGAAATAACACATTTTACTGTATTGTTTAGATATTTACTTTTGTAGTTATCTTTAATTTGGTACCTGAGCAATTCAGAAACTGGTTTTTCTAAAAAAAACTCAGTGAAATGTAACAATAATATCATCACTTAGCAGTGGAAAATAAAAGGAGAAAAAAAAATAAGGATCAGGTCCAATAAAAGATTAAGGTGTATTGCTGTAGGCAGACATCATGTTAAGGACTACAATACTGATTCTCTGATGTCTGAAAACAAAAAACAAAGCTTTGACTTAAGCATCTTGACTGCTGACGGAGTTGTTTGGACACGTCAGACACACTAGACAGACAGAGCAAACCTGCCAGCACATTCAGCAGAGAGCTCTCCAGTCTGATCCCCAAAGAGGAGGCAGGGGCCAGAAAAGAGAGTTGCCATGAGATTATGTTCAGAGTCCTCCTCTCAAACATGCTTCTGCCATTTATTCAAGGGTGGAGTATGTATGTATGCTTTTAGTGAAAAGTGAAATGAGTCAAAGGAGTAGAGTAAAAATCTTTGATGTCTCTTTTACATGCAAACAATAGCTGCTGATCATCATGATTCTTCTGTCCATTCAGTAGTATGAGAAGTTAATTGCTGACGAATCAACAGCTTCAGCAGAAAACTAGAGAGTATTTTCACCCAGGTCTGAAACAAGGATTTAGACAATGAAGATAGCCTTCTTAAAATTTTAGTTGCCTTCAAGGGAAGAGGAGAATTAAACCAAGATGTTAGCTATACACCCAATGTTCTATGCATTTATCTACTGCATAGAAATTGACATCATGTGCCTGGTAGGTGCCTTTTATAAAAGGCAGAGTTCATCATCACTGGCTTTTAGGTGTCAGTAACTGCATCAGTGATGAAAACTTGTAACAATAAATTTATCAAAAGAGATTGTTGAAAGCACTGTCACTACCTACTTCAGAAAGCCGCTTCTTGTGCCTAGACTGCTATTGCTTCTCTTTCTTCCTTTCTTGCAAGTTTTTGAGCTGTATTTATTTAAATAGCTTTCTGAATAATTGCAGAGAGTCCACAGATAAACCCCAGAGCCTTTAAGATTATTAAAATAGCATTGTAATAAACTAGATTTTGCTAATATTCTGGGCAGGAAGCCTGTGAGCATTGGGGAGTGATTCTGGTTGAAGGAAATGTAACTGAGATGTTTAATATTTGCTTGTAAAATTTTTTTGTGACCATCTAAAGAGAATATCTAATTGTCAAACTGACAGGAAAAAATAAACCAACGTTAGGATTTGGATGATGCTCAAAAGATATCAGTATATCTCCAGTCCAAAGTACTTCTGATTTGGCCCTTATGATACAAACACATTCTTAAGGTAGAAGTTGATTTCTACGATTATCAAAGTGAAACGACCACGTTAATGAACTGTGGGACTAAAGTACAAGATTCTTTTTTGGAAGTCAGTTATGGATATATTAGGCATGGATGCCATAACTATAAATTGTCGAGACCGATTAGGCTGGAGACTTTTTGCAGGGCTGTGCCCATGACATAGTTTTTTTAAACAACATATATGCTT
This sequence comes from Bambusicola thoracicus, assembly GCA_002909625.1. Classification (NCBI taxonomy): domain Eukaryota; kingdom Metazoa; phylum Chordata; class Aves; order Galliformes; family Phasianidae; genus Bambusicola; species Bambusicola thoracicus. The sequence goes on along the minus strand of PPHD01021127.1, from coordinate 9,738 downwards.
GATTTTGTTCAGGTGATTCATCTTGGATGGGACAGTACGCAGCTTTGTTTTGGAAGAGTTTTGTATAGTAGCCTTCAGGAAACAACTGATGAAGTTTTAGTCCTTATTTTAGGACTAAACTGCCAGTTAATCATCAGAAGATTAATTCCCACTGGTGGAAGCTCCCAGGGGTTTGGGGTACAATAGTTCCTCTTCACTTGGATAAAATTCTGCTAAATTTTGACTACCTTCTCTGGGACTAAGATTTGTAGTATAATTCTGTAAGATTTTGGTTAAATAGCATCAGTACGTTCCAGTTGTGTACATAAATGTTCAGTTGCTCTTCAACAAAATTCCATATTGGTCATTCTTTTGATTCAAAGGTTTTAAAAATAATTATTTGTGATAAGGAATACTAACAACTCCAGGAGTTATAGCAAAACTATGGGAGGCATTATTGGCTTCTTTCATTTCATTTTTCATAACTTTAGTTTCCATGACAACAAAGGAGGCAATTCCACAAAGCCAGTTGCTCATTATTTGAGACAGTCTGCAGTTTTCTCTGGAGAAGCAAGACGCTTTTTTAAGTCTCTTGTAAGAAATTCATAATTCAGTGGATGAAATCTAAAGCAAAAATAATTAAAGCAAAGCCCCCCTTTGGAAACAGGATATATTTTGTGAAGAACATGTACTGAGCCTTATATTGGTTCTTTCTCTACTCCCAAGTCACTGACTCATATTGCTAATATTCCTTCTGTTGGCTTTCTGTGACAAACTGTGATGTCATCTGAATTCTCAATAGGAAATAAATACTTGTAAGGTCAGAAGGACATAATCATTTTAATATTTATTAATTTATTTATCTTGCCTAAAGCACATTTCCAGAAGTTCTCCTTTCAGTGACCAAAGTACTGTCTTAGTCATGTCATCTGTGAGAACTCACTAAGCTAGGAAACACAACTCTTTAAAAATGCAACTTTTTATTATTAAGGAAGGTCCCAACTTCTGTTTTTGTTTTTTTTAATAATCACACAGATCAGGTTTGTTATAAAAATACATACAGTAAAACAAAGTTTCTTTGTTAATTATCTTGTTCTATCAGTGAAAAAATGTCCTCTCAGGAAGGGTATTATTGCAGTGAAATATATGCCATGTCTTCCATAACGTATTTCATTAGTTCTCTAAATGCTCCAATGTAGGTAAGGCAGGAGAGAATATAAACCAAAGTGAATGTCTAAATCAGGAAATATAAGTGGAAAATCCTTTAAGAAGAAGTATTTCTTCCTATTATTACCATTTAAAATACAATAGCACAATACATAAATATCCAGTTAACAAGACTTGGTTCCAAAAAATTCCTTCCATAGATTTTAAAAGGTCATAATAGCAGGTGTTTTGACAGAATCAGATCTTTTATAAAATTATTACGTTCTTCACAGTCTTCATATGTCTTTATTGAACAATCTCTTTTCTGGCATGAAAATAGCCTTATTAAAAACTTCACAATTGCTGAAAGTCTGACACCACTGTTGAGCAGTAAATACATTGCTTGCATTGTTGTTTTGCTTAGAATAAACTACATTTCCTAGCTAAGACTAGAATAGCTGCACTGGACTTCAGAGCTGTTAAAACTGAATTCATTCACAGCTTGTGCTTCCTGATATTGCATGAGATTGTTCTATCCTGGAACTTCTAGCTAGATGTCTGAAAACAGAACTCTAAGCTTATCCAATAGAGAGGAACTTCCACATACCACATAGTGGTTTAGAAAGGTCTTTCAATATAAAATAAAAGTTGTTTAGCAAAGATGAGCGAAGCAGCAGCAGAGGAATATATGAGGACAATGACTTTTCTCCTTAAGCAGAAAATGCATTCTATTTCTCTTCAAGATATCCCAGACTTCCCAGGATATTTTCTAATGTGACAAAGGACTGTATTCAACTCTTCTTCCCTAGACTCCACTCCTCATCCTCATCATGTGAATGTACGTAAATAAATTCTCCTATCTGGAAGTGACTGTCCCTACTCCAGTGGAACAAGAATGATCACTCCTGCCAATTAGACCTGCCAACACTATTAAGATAAAAAGTTGTTCATGAAACCATGACGTTCAGCAAACTCTAGTTTAACAGAGATCCATCTGGAAAGATTTCTATTCAAAATATATAGATGAAGGTTTGATATACTTCTTTTACTCTTTGTCTCCTTCCTGAATGTGATTTGTAGTTACTCATTTCCAAACCTTGGTTGCTTGTGACTTGACTTTAGCTTCCTGACCCAAGCTACAAGGATTCCTTAATAGTAAAATCTGATTTTCAGCTTTTCATCCACACAATCCTGAAGTTCCAGAAACTCTTAGGTATCTACTAGAATATGATATAAAGAAAACAGGGACATATATTGTTCTGCAGCAATCTTTGAGTTTGTGTTTGTTTGTTTGCTTTTTTGTTTGTTTGTTCGTTTTCCTATGTTCTATGTCATCACTGGAAAAAAATCATGAAGTTTACAACTTGACACAAGAAAACACAGATAATGCAGTGGTGTGCTACAGTAGTATTGAAATAAATAAATATTGATCACAACAGAGGATATAAAAAAACTTGTATTATTTTTAGTGATCTTATGCTTCATTTTACAACAGTATGAAATCCATCAGTGAATTTAAGCCCATAGCCCATGAAGTAGCATAAATAGTAACTACAGATACATTAAGCTTCCTCTGTAGTTTGCACTTTGTTTTAAAAACTAAGTTTTGTAAATGTTTTCCTGGTTGAATGCCAAGACAGACTTGTTTATTGAGACCACAAATTCATTAGCAGTGCTTTTAAATGATATTATAGCTTTCTAAAAACAAAACAAAACAAAACAAGAACAAAAAACAAAAAATCCAGTTGTCTTGAATCTGCATAAGAAATCTGAAGTTATGATTTCATAGAATCATAGAATCATTTATGTTTGAAAAGACCCAAAAGATCATTAAGTTCAACCATCCACCCGACAGTACCAAGTCTACCACTACACCATGCCCCTAGTGTCATGTCCACATATCTCTTAAATACCTTCAGGCAAGGTGACTACCAGGTCCCAGGGCAAACTGCTCCACTGCTTAACAATTCTTTTCATGAAGAAAGTCATCCTGACATCTAATCTAAATCTCTCCTCGTACAACTTGAGGCCATTTTCTGTCACGTGAGAAAAGAGACTGACACCCCTTACTGCAACCTCCTTTCAGATTGCTCTAAAGACCAATGTAGTCACCCCTTAGCCTCCTGTTCTCCACACTAAAATAAATCTGACTCCATTCTGTCTCCATCAGCCACTTCTCATATGTGTTGTTTTCTGTTTCTGTTAATACTGTATTTCTTCATTTCTGTAAAGGATGGATACAAGAAAATGTCATTAATCTGCCTCTAAAGTGAACTAAAAGCATCAAAACTGGGAAAGTTGCTAGAATTTTATTCCTTTCCAAAGCGACCTGAAATGTACTCTTCATGCTGCACGAAAGCAACAAGTTCTACAAAATGCTTTCTTTACTGTTGTCACACCACCAAACTGATTTGCCTTTCAAACATGACCCTGGGTGCACATCTGAGGGGAGGTATTTGTTCTTTGACACTAGAGGGAAGGTGACATGCTTATTCTAAGATACACTTAATTCCTATGCACTGATATATGGTATTTCTAAGCAGAGGAAGAAGCTGCAGCTATTGGAAAAGAGGGTAGCAATCAGAAATCAGTGGTTTAACATGAATTGACTGCATTTTTCTCTTAAGTCAAAAAAATCTGTGTGTTCTCTATCAGAGAGACAGCAAGGTCTTGAGGCACTGTGTTGGTGTTACTATCCTCATACACTAGGAAGAACAAATAAAATATGTTCATGTGGAGCTCGAGCAAGCTTTATTTTACAGCTTGAAAATTACTGACACATAAAATTAAGGGCTATGCTCCACAAGATCTATCAGGTCTTGTGATCAGATCTTTGAACTCTGTCATTTCAAGAAATGAAAGACTGGAATGGGGGCAAAAAAGGTTAACAAAAGAAACAGAGGGGAGAAAAAATGACTTGCTGGAAACATAAGATGAAAATCTAATTACCTTCAATAGATCAAAATTTTAGTCTAGCAATCAGTTATATAAAACAAAGTTAATGAAAGATGCTTCAATTATAACTAATCATCACATCTAATAATATTTTTACTTCTAAAATATTAAAGTATTCACATAATTGTGTTACTGACTGTACTACAGAAATTTAATTTTCTTTTATCAGAATAAATTTAAAAAAAAATCTGGTATTTTCACTAATGAGTCTGAATACAGCAGAGTTATTTCTGATTGCTCCAATTTTGGGGAGATAACATAATAGTTATACTATCATATTGTTTGTTTACATAAACACAATCCTAACTCCACAGAGCCTTGATATCTACCATACATTTACACTGTTTGAAATTTATCCATTATAAGAAACTGCCTCATCCTACCTTAGAATCTGCTGCTACAGAATTCTCTCCTGGTTTATGTGGCTACAAAGAGAAATGCTGGTGGATCCAGCAGTGATCACAGAATCATGGAATTGCCAAGGTTGGAAAAGACCTCTAAGATCATCCAGACCAACCGTCCACAAATCAGCAATATCTCCCCCTAAACCACGTCCTTCAGTACAGCATCTGAATGTTTCTTGAGCACTTACAGGGACAGTGACTCCACGACCTCCCTGGGCGGCCCATTCCAGCACCTGACCACTCTCTTGGAGAAGAATTATTTTCTAACGTCCAACCGGAATCTCCCTTGGCACAACTTGAGGCCATTACCTCTTGTCCTATTGCTAGTTACGTAGGAGAAGAGGCCAACCTCCAGATCACCACAACCTCCCTTCAGGTAGTTGCAGAGAGTGATAAGGTCACCTCTGAGCATCCTCTTCTCCAGACTGAACAATCCAAGTTCCTTCAGCCGCTCCTCATAAAGAGGATGATTGCAGCTGAGGAGGTAACTTCACCTCACTGTTTTTTTAAGACATTTTTTTTCTGTTCCTACAATAATCAGGCTGCACACCATTCAATTGTAATTGAAATTGTAATTGAGATTGCTTTCAGATGAACTTGCTATATTATGTAGAGATTTCTCTCTATTCCATGTTGAAAAAAGGCAGAGGACATGAAGGCAGTCTTAGCTGAAATGAAGAAAGCGCTCTTGAAAAGGTGTACTGTTTTAAGGCTCTATGGGAAAAAAAAAAATGTTAGAAAGGTCTGTGGGAACGGACTATTAATAGGAAAGTATTTTAAAGAAAAATAGTTGGTGTTCTTTCTCTTTTAGATTGGAGGTTAGTAAGGCCCCAAAACAAGAAGCATAATGAAGATATTGACAAGGAAAGAATACTGTATTCAGTCGAGAAAATTGATCAACTACCAGAAACATCACATAAAAGTATTGCTTTCTTTTCCTGTTCCTAAGGCCTAGTCTTTGTTCGATAGCAACTTTTCCCCTGAGGCAGGCTAAGAAAAGGTTTGAAGTAGTTCTTCATGTGATGGCCAAAGCAAAAGAGCAATATCTTCATTCTTGCACATCAGTCTTTCTGACTTCCACCAGAACAACTCCAGGTTATGACAAGCCCAGGTGAAGCAATTTTACCTCCAGTTTTCAGGTAGTAAAAGAGTATGCCCAATATAGTAGTAGGAGAAAAGTACAGGAACATTATTAGTATTGAGTAGTGCAACTAAAATAGCAACAGTTTTCAAAATAGGCTTACAAAAAGGAGATTGAGTACCTAAGTGGTATGGCTTCAACTCTATAGCAGTTTCTTTACTATCTCTTTTAAACAATGACATTATTTTTCTGCGTAAAAGCCCAATTAGTTCACTGGCACTAATCATTCTCAAAATCAGTTAATTACTATATAGACTTAGGGTGTAATCAGACCATGGAAAGTTCTTGCTGTTACCATCTTAAAGAAGAAACATAGACACACGTACATGTTTCCTTTGCAGGTCAAAACAGATGCTAAAGACTATCTTGTAGAACACGTTATTCTACAGTTAATAATCCTAAAATACTTTCATTTTATGAAAGTACACTAGGAACATAAATAAATAAATAAATGCATCACCAAGCAAGCGTCATACTCAGCTTTATATTCAGCCCTCACTGTTACCATGTGTGTAATATCTTTCAGGGAGGACTCTGAAGAAAGTAGCTGAGATGGCAACACACTTACTCAAACGAAGATCACCCCTCATGGGATAGCCATGAGAAGCTATGGCAGACACCACACACTGTCAGCTTGTGTGGGCCATCCTCCTTGTGCCTCCTTTAAGCTTGGCTAAGAATTGCTTTCTTAGGTGTGTCTCCGACCTGTGGATTCCAACCACAATTTAGCCCAATTATCTTAGCTGGCTGTCAAGAAACTGCAGTCTTTAGGATTCAAGTTCAGTCATCTACCAGGGTTATGTTTCAAGGGGCCATCTGGAATGAGAGTTGACATTTAAAAAATGTTCACCGTTATAAAAAATATTCCCTGTTGTACATACAGTGTTGTTGTTAGAACACTGTTAGAGTTCCAGCAAACAAGATAATCCTCTCAATTATGTTTTTCCCCAGGAATTTTTCTACAGTATGTAAGTAATTGCACTGAGGTATGTGTCAATCAAATTATGTAAACAAGTTCTTGGTGATGAGTTTGCTTGGAAAACATCCATTTATGCTTAAAACGCATGAAAAAAATCAAATTTGTAAGATGCTACAGTTCATGTATAAATCACTTTATGTCTCAGGAGAAGAACAGTTAGAAAAAATCTGCATAAATGCATGAGTGCACTTCTCGTACATTTCTAGACTGGTTTTACTCACTGTAAATCTCACAGATAAAAGTATCAGATATTATAAGCAAACTAGTTAGCTATTTTACCATTATTGTTACTACATTTTTTTAATAACTATTTTACTTTGCCAGAATTAAAAGAGCACTGAATAGGAAGAGTACAACAGGGCAATGCTGTATCTTTTGAGGTGTTATGAGCATACTGCTTCCGTAGTATGTATTTTGCACATAAACATAATCATGATCACTTGAACTAAGCTACAAAAATTTATAATTCTGTGATCTAATCCGTCATCTGTCCGAATGAAGGATAAAACTTAGTGTTACTTAGCTGAATAAAATAATTTCCAAAATACCTATGTATATGATTTTTAGAACAATCTCTGTAGATTAGATTGTTTAGACATAAAATGTGAAAGGATCTCTTTTTTTTTCTCTTGATATAATACCCTTAGGGTACTCCAGTGTGAAAAAGTGGATCTTGAAAAACAGTAAAAAATAATCTTGAAAATGTACTTGCTACGTGGTGCAATAGATATATATATATATATA
>PPHD01021126.1:0-13371 GCA_002909625.1 Bambusicola thoracicus | reverse complement strand
AGTTCTTGTTACTTTCTCATTCAAAGTTGCTGAATGTAAATGAACTTTTAGAAACAATACAGAATCCATTTGTCAGGATAATAACAGTTCTCTGTAACAATTCTTTCTGTCTCTTCCCGCTCCCCCTACCCACATTAATTATAATGCTCTTGCAGAACAGAGCTTGATTCCCTTTTTTATTAAGGTTGTTTCACTCTATTATTGATTAAGCTTATTTCCCATGATAAATAACCTTCCTGTCAAAAAATGATTTATGAAAGCCGGTGGTCTTTCTTTTTCCAGTTTGCTTTTCCTGTGGTTACATATTACATATTATCTCCCGCTGACTGGTTTGGGCAGTCTTTGAATCTACAATTACTGGTCCTCATTAAGAGTGCTGAATTTCAGTGCTGTGAAAGGCTTAGAGATTGATCAGATGAATCATTCAATTTTAAGTCAAAAATATAAGTATCTTTCAATGTGAGTACATAGTCTTGTGATATCCCTTTACATCTTCAAAGTGCAAACAAAGTAAGGCCACTCTGCACTGTACTTCTGAAGCTCCTTGGAAGAGGCGTTCTCCATTAACTTTTTTCCTTATCTTCCAGAATAACCCAACAATTATCCACAGTGACTGCAAAAAAGATAAATAAAACAAAACAAGCCCAATAGTTGAAATCATAAACTTTTGGACTGCCAGTAGCCCTGGTTGGATTTTAATCTTTCTTTTCCCACCATGCATATTGCTACGTGTACAAAAAGAAAATGAGCTTCTTAGAAGGCAGTACAGTTTTATGGCAGCTCTAGAGATTGAAGAAGTGTGGTTTTGTTCTAGTATGATTTGTTCAGTTATGTCTTCATCCTAAAACACCTAATTTTGGGGAGCTGATCCATTTTGAGCTTTTTATTTAGAAACCATTTCCTTTTATGGTGGAAGGGATTCAGGGCGGGTATCAACTGAGCTCACTGTGCATCTGGTAGGAAAAGTTAGGGGAGAGAGGGAAACAGGCTTCCCAGAAATGTTATTCCTGTCAAGAAATACATGGGTTTTTTTGTTTGTTTGTTTGTTTTTTGTTGTTTTTTTTTTTACCTTTTTTGTTTTAAACTAACATTTCGGGTCCTGTGATTTCATTATGTAAACTGGAAAAAAGACAGGGTGTCTCTAACCTGTGTTTATGGATGAAAACTGTTCTGGAGCTCCCTTAGTTATTTCAATTGCAAGCAGTGATTTGTCCAAAAACTGTCACATACCTTACTATATTCTCAGACCAAAGTCTTCACCTGTGTCTGGACTTTTGCCTTGTTTTTTCTCATTTCATCTGTGTTTCCTGGTATCCATTCAGGCAGCTCCAAGTGTTTTAAATATATGATGCAGCGCAAAAAGTTCAAGAGTGAGGTGAACAGAGCTTGTCTTTTGGGTAGCCTTTTGATCTGAACCTGACACTGTGGAGTCCAAGCATGTTTCCTGTGCAACAGAAAAATAGAAATGAGCAGTCTTAAAAAACATTCTATGAAGAAACGTCACTGCTTTTCACAAATCCTGAGGGCTGATTGTACAACATCACCTTTACTAACATATTTAGATAATTTGCATTACAATTCTGTGTAGATAGATACTGCATTAGACAGACCTATAAATAAATAATCATTTTTTAAAATTGCTCTTACATACCCTTGAACTTTCATATTAAAATCTTAGTGCTTATAAGTAGAAAAAACCACAAAGCAAAATCTAATATTGTCATTGCTTTAATTCTCATTCTTTGTTCCTTCCAGTCGGAACTCTTAACAGAAAGTAACAGTAACTACATAATCTGGATATTTTCTTTTCTGAGTCAGTAGCAGAATTAGAGTCCTGGAAAGATAGCAGGTTGACATTTGATGTTTTTAATACCTAAAGCCAGCTTCAAAGAGAATGAGTCAATGTCACAAACCTAACAAATCACCGGAGACAAACACTTTTTGCCTGTAGCAGCTCTTTCCCAGAATTAATTTTGATAAGAAGCATTTTACAAATGTGGTGTTTTTTTTTCTCCTTGTCTCCTGCTTAGCTTGCAAAAAAAAAAAAAAAAAAAAAAAAAAAAGAATTAAAATGAATGTAGTTTATTTGTTCTTGTCTACTATTGTGGGGCCATAATATTTCACCTTTCACAGATTTTGAAAGGACTGTTTGATCCTCTGACAGGTGATAAAATTAAAGGGGCTGGTAAAGGGCAATCCTTTCTCACTGTCTTTTAGAGTGGCCTCTCTTAAGGAGAGATTCAGTGCTGGTGGGCAGTGGGTCCCTGGCCTTCCAAGGTCAGAGGTGGTCTTCCATGTCAAAGATGTTTCTCTTCTCACATTTCTGTGGTAACTAAACTCTGCACATTTCTCCAGTGTGTTATCCCTGTTTGAAAGACAGTGAACTGGCAGGCAGAGAGCCTGACATTACAGGCAGCCTTTAAGACACAATGTGGAGGAGCTGAGTCTCAGGCTCTTGGTTGGCTGAGGTGGTGAACAAGCTATAACAACTCAGTGACGCATACCGAGTTGAAAAGCTGTGCAACAGCTGCCTCAGTGGTAGTTTTGTGGGCAACTTCCTTTTTTTTTGTTAAACAGCTACTCAGAAATCTGCGATTTCTCAGAATGCTTTCTGTAGTAATTAACAATTATTACATCCAAATGCATGGATTTATATTAAATCCAAAGGTTTCACTCTGTGAAACTATAATAAAGGGTTTTACTGTACCTCAAAATGCTGTCTGGCTGTTTGAGTCCTTTCTGCAGAATACTCTATGAAATGGATTAAAAAGATGAGTTCATCACCTATTTTAGTAAGGTAATAGTGGGATGATTATTAAGTCACCAAATGAAGAAAACATAATGTATTTCAGTATATCAGACTAACGAAGTTTTAGAATAATATTTAGATATGCATGTATAGATATTCAATTTTATCTCATTGTTCAAGTTTAATTGCTAAAAGAGTTACTGCCCCTCAACTTAGTAACTCATTTTAAGTCTTTTGGTTTAGGTTCACCTCAGTCTGTTTAGAAACTTGCAGATGACTGGCTGAAGTTGCTTGCTGGTCTGAAGGGAGATAGAAATCAGACACTGAATTGTGAGATGAAAAGGCCCAAGTCTGTAATGTGCTGTAGGAACCTAGAGACCAGTGGAAAAGAAGAGTTTTTAAGCCACTCGTCTCACTTCTACCTGCACAATGCCTTGTGGACTGGGATGGGCTCAAGCAGGCAGCATCTTGCCTGTTCATGATGTCCTGTTAGAGGGATGTGAAGTTTCCCTGGTGACCTATGTAGTACGTGTGATGCTTCTCTCAACACAGTGCCTACCCTGACAACAGAGCATTGGTTGCTCTGATTGTGTCTCCTTTGGTAAATCTTCTAGAAGCATATCTGAAGACTACAAGGCTTGCAATTTGGCAGAGCTAGGAATAGTGCATAATTTGTAAGGTACACTTTCAGAATGACAACCAAGGGTTCTGAGGATAGACAGGGACAAAACTATGCATGTGTCTCTAGATCTGTGACTGCTACTGAAGTTTTTTTTTTGTTACTTTCATATCCATTGTCCCCAGATGAGAAACCTCATGGCTGTTTCATCAAAGTTGATAAACACTGGTCTTCATCATACAAGCTGATCTATTCTTGTTGAATCCAGATCTTCGTTAGGTTTATTCATTGCCTGTGTTATAAAACATCACTTGACAACCGAAGCATTTATGCCTCAAAGTATCCAAAATTCGGCACTCACAATACCTTGTTACCATTGAAACCATGGGGATGGATAGGATTCTTTTTATTTCTTAGAGGCATTGACAGAGGTGAATGAATGGATTAATTTGATAGCTTCTAAACTTTCAATTTGAAGTAAAGCTTCAAATTGTGGGGTTTACAGTTTCATTCTCCCTCTCTCTCACTATGGCAGTCCATCTGGTAGAATCCTTAGAACTGAAAATTTTAAGAGGTTCTTGGTGTTCTAGGATTTGTGTAAGCCTGTACTGTGTGTGACATCTTGCCAAAGCAGGAATTAGAACCAGCTTCTTATTCTGTGTGGCTTTATCTTCCCAATATTTATTTTTCAATTAGATCATTCTTTTTCTCTTGTGCTTTACTTCAATGGCACATCTGCATGAGTACCTTTTTGTTTTAATAGGAGATGTATCTGTGAGAGGAGCTTGATATTTCCAGAGATAGTGAATTGTTCTGATTTCCAGAAATAGCTATGCCAGGAAGAAATGTTCTGATTACTTGAAGCGTCTGGCACAAGGGATTCAATAGTTTAAAAAAAAAAACAAAAAACTAAGGAGGAAGCAAGAGGCCTTGCAAGGACCCCAGAGATGCAGGACATGTTCATATTCTACAGATGTTGCAGTGAATGTATTGAATTTGAGAAGATTGGTTGGTTCTTACTAAAAATAAATAGGAAGATATTGCTAACATTGTGTTCTAGCTCATCACCATGCAATATATTACTGTCATTATTACTGTTGTGATTAGTCATCCAGATTTGTTTGGGGTTAGTATTATTTTTTTTACTATCTAAGATGCCATGGCTTAATAGTACTGAAGAAAATAATGTTCATGAAGTACGTTCTCTAAGAATAAACAAATTGTGTATGTCCCTCCTATCAATATTCACTACAGCACGCCTCCAGTAATGAGTTATTTAAATAGAAAACATGTTGAATGACTGAAGAGAACTTGCTAGGTGAGTCAAATGACCACTACAGGTGCACTTGGAAGTTGTATCACGGATGTAGTTTGGTGTTCCTATGCAGAGTGTCTCATGGCAAGTTTGACCACCACATTTCTCTCTTTGACCCTGCACAGTGAGGTGCCTGAGCATACAAAGAGGTCCGTAAATCCCTTCCTGAGTACTTCTTTCTTTCATCACTGATAGGGCCTCATCACGTATATCATTCTCGTAGTTAAGTTGCCATTTTTCAGCTACTTTGATTTACTTATAGGCAACATAATTTGAGTGCCAAGTGAATCTCGTTAAAACTTCTGAAGCGCTTTCAGACCATGTGGATGAAAGGTACAAAGGAGATGTTTTCTGCAGTCACAATAGTTTGTTTATTTAAAAGCACGCTTTTAGCTTCTTTAAGCTTCCCTAAATTTCATATTTCTTTTTACTGTAATAATTTATTCCCATTTGTCTTCTGAAAGTAAAGTTACAATGTCGTTTTTTGGTATTTTCTCGAAGCTTTTTGGGTAGGTTTGTTGACCTCTCTTTAAATTTACACTGCCTTATCACCACTTGCTTCCATATTGGTGGTCTTAACACATATGATAAATATCGCTAAATTATTTGTGCTTCTAAGGTGTTTTCAGATTTTTACTGTGTAATTTTGTCTAGATGGAATAAATATTTGCATTATTAATTTCTTTGTGACAAGCACTTTAAGAATATTAGTGATAAGGACTACTGAAGTAAAACTTGCGGTGCTTATATCCTGGAGCTCCTCTTCCACTCAAAGAACGAAGTCTAATTAGCGCCGACAATCTGGATATGGCTAAAGTGTTTCCTTTAAAAAAAGTTTTTAGGAAGTGCTCTAAAATTATCAAAAACGGAGGTCAAGCAGTGGCTTTATAACACTCCATTGAGTCCTCTATGTGCCAATATACATTTTTCATCCTTAGCTTAAGGTTGTATTAATAAAGAAGAGGTCTGCTGCACATTATGCATCTCCTGATCTCGGCTGTTTCACAGGAACAGTAAGCTATGAAACTTCAGAGTAATTTTTGCTATAATAATCTGCTTCTGTTCCTACTGATGAGGATCTAGTGCTCCTCTTTCTGACCTTCCATGTTCACCAGCCAATCAAGCCTGAACAGTTTCAGCAGTGTTAAACTTCACAGCTATTTCTGTTACTCTGAGGTCTGTCCCTATCGATTTTTAAAAAGTCAGCATGCCAGGAATTCATGTCAGATGTCAGCAAGCTTCAGAGTCACCAATGATAACCTGCTGTCTCAGCACATCATAGCTGAACAGAGCATTCATGTTGTTCTGTTCCTGATTGTCTAGTGAATTGGGAAAACACTGTGCAAAAATACAGCAGCTTCACTGGTGGGAAAAATTGCTGAACAGCCACAGCATAGTAAAGCAACACCATCTGCTTATTTTTGCTACCCTTTATTTCTGTAGCTTGGTATCTGTCTCTTTTTTTGTCAGACGGGATCATACAGCAGTTCCATGAGAATGTGTATATATCTATATAACTAAGAGAGGGATAAGAGAGAGCTCAAGGGCTGGACTGTGTTTTCATACAACACGGCATTTTCTCCTCCTCCTACAGGATAGTAGCAAGGATGAGAATTCAACGCTGATCATTAAGCTTGGTGGGCTACTTGTGGAAAAAAAAATAATAATGAAAATAAACAATGTATCCATTATATTTTTTAATTTTAAATCCATGCACTTTAATCAGTCATGGTTGAAGGGATTTTAATTCATCTTTCTGAGCATAAAGCATTTTGCTAAGGGTAATCAAGGAGATGCTTCCTATTGTCCACACAAATTCTATGTGTGTGGCAGTATTTATGCTTTGTTGTAGGGAATACAGTTAGTGATTGCTCTTACAACTACTGTAGTAGACCAGATGAGTTTATTCCAGGTTAGAAATTTTTATATTCCAGTAAAAGCATTGTCCCTCGACAACATGAACACCTTCTGCAGTGTTATATGACACTTAAGAAAGTTACACTACACTAAAATTCAGCAACTTCTGTTGTCGTGGGAGCAATTGTGCTCTTCCTTACTGGAGGTTTCATAAACCTATTCACTGTAACATTCCAGTTAAACTGAAGACAGCTTCTATTGATTTTTTTCTTCCTTTTTTTCTCCTCCCTTTTTTTTTTTTTTTTTTTTTTTTAGATTTTATTTCTTGTGCTTATACATGTGGGGGACAAAGAGAGTATCTAAGTATTTTTTCCTTAATCAGGCTGAGAGAACAGAAGGGTTTCAAGGTCAGTAACAGTGCGAGATGCCTTTTATGACCTCCATCATCCTGTCTATTTCTTCTGCCTTAAGAAGTGTTGGGTTTTTGTTGTTGTTTTTGTGTGTGTGTGTGTGTGTTTTGTTTTTTTCTAAGTCACCAATTACGATACACTCTTACACAGGATTTTTCCATTCAGGCTTGTAGTTGCTTTCAAAGTGAAGTCCCATCTCTCCCTCAGTGTTGTTCTGGTGATGTGAGCTTCTGACCTTTTGGAAACTATCCTGAACTTCATGAATTCCTTCATCCCTCACTTCACTTATTACAGCTGGTGGTTACTATTTGTCTTATGCTGTGTTAGCAAAAGACTGTGCAGATGGGGAATATAGATTTTTTCAGTGAGGCTAAATTGGCAAAATATATAATGCAGTATCAATTGCCCTTGGTGCCCCAAATTCCTGCCTTTCTTAACTAGGCTGCAGCAGCTATTGAGGTTAATCTGCCCACTGACTGGGAAAAGAATGTAAGGAAAAGTGAAAGTATCTGTCTCAGGTATTGTCCAATTTACCGTTTATTTATTTGGTATAGTTCCTGAATGCAGTGCTATCTGAGGTACCTGTGTGCTTTAAAGTAGTTATCATCATAAACGCCTCACAATGTAAAGTAGTACTGTATTCCTCATTTGCATGGAAACATTGAACCATGGCAAAACTGTATGATTTGCCAGCTTAGCTGTGGCATCCCTGACAGAGGTATGTGAATCCAAAGTTTTTGACCAATCTCCTGCACTATCATCAGGTTTTCCTAATTTGAGACTTAAGTACACATTTACTTTGAAAGCAACAGAAACAACTCAAGACATTCTTGCCTTGTATCTGTGTGCTAAGCTGGGGTTAACATAGAGCTTGTAGAAAAGACTTTTCTTAAGCTATGCAGTTACCAAAGGTACCTACCTCAAGCCATGGGAATGATGCCTTCCAGCTGGGGCATTCTGTAGAGGTGTTGTGTGTGTTATGAACCCATCTTTATCTTTACAGGATGGGAGATGTTGTAACATTCTGTGTTCATTCTATTTTATGGAAAGAAAGAAAAAAATGGCAATAACAAGTTATACACACAGCAATCTAAGTGTAGTGTTTTATATATATGTAATTCCCACACCATATATTAACAAGTAAATATATCAAATATTATGTTTTGTGGGTTTGTTTAATCTACACACTGAGGTGATCACCACACATGATGTGCAAAAAATGATGTGTAATCAGTTAGACTTGGAGCTTGGTCACAGGGAAGTACCTTGTTTGCTTTCTTCTTTGTCACAGTTTTGGTTGTGATTCACTCTGGCTCAGCTGTTAAAATTGCATCCAAAAAGTTTTGCTTATCTGCCTCCTAGAAGCTGCAATGCCTGTTTGAGGCTATCGACTTCCTGTCTCAAGGACAGACTCAGAAATTCTCACCTTGTAAGAGGGAGCCCAGTCCCCATATGCTCTTGGGCCCCATCCTCATTACCAGCCAATATTTTCTTTCATGCAGTGCCTCTACTGATGATCAGTTATATCTTGCTGCTTTCTAGTGCTGGCTTGATGGGTTATCTGCATGTCTTAATAGCTACTGTCCTTTCTTAGTATCATACATAACACCTGGAAGAGTCATACGTAGCTGAAGTGGTATAGCAGTCAGTGCAGCTGTGAAAGTTCAGTGTGAATACTCGAAGAAGGAGCTCTTACTGCAGGAGATGATGACTGTCAGCACCCTGTGTTGAGTTTCTTTTCTCTTGTATATGCTATGAACCAAAGCCATAAAGAAGTGCCTCTGAGAGAAGCAAATACTGGAGGTGATTGTATTTTATTATTTACAGAATGGCTAAGCCTTAAAGACTACAGCCTGGAACAAGTGGCTGAGGTCCCTGGGTTTGTTCAGCCCAGAGCAGAGCAGGCTGAGGAGAGGTTGTTGGCTTGTTGGCAGCTGCAGCTCTTCACAGGGAGTGGAGGGAGAGTGCTGAGCTCTGCTCTCTGGGGACTGTGACAGGTCCTGAGGGAACGGCATGGAGCTGTGTCCGGGGAGGGTCAGGCTGGATGTTAGGAAAAGGTTCTTGCACCCCAGAGGGTGGTGGGCATGGAACAGACACCCCAACGCAGTGGTCATGGCCCCAAGCTTCTAGAGTTGAAGGAGTGTTTGGACAGTTCTCTCAGACATACTGTTTGGATTTGGGGCATTCTTGTGTGGAGCCAGGAGTTGGACTCAAAGATCGTTCTGGAGCCCTTCCTACTTGGGATTTTCCTTAGCTCTATAAGCAATAAGCCTATGCAGCAAGAGAAAATTAGAAAAGGCTATCACTGTGCCAGTGCTGCAAGAATCATAGAATGGTTTGAACTGAAAGGGATTTTTAAGGTCATTTAGTTCCAACTCCCCTGCTGTAGGCAGGGACACCTTTCACTAGACCAGGCTATTCACAGCCCCATCTGGCCTGGTTTTGAATGCTTCCAGGGAGGGGGCATTCACAAGCTCACAGGGCAACCCACTGCAGTCTTACCACCCTCACAGTAAAGAGTTTCTTCCTAATATGAAGCCTCAGTGTACCTTCTTCCAGTTTAAAACCATTTCCTCTTGTCCTGTTGCTACATGCCCTTGTAAGAAGTTCCTCCCCAGCTTTCCTGTAGGCCCCTTCAGGTACCGGAAGAGCAAATGATCAAAATGTATGGTGAGAGATAACGGATGGACGCCAGTCTACTGCAGCAGCAAAAGGCAACAGAGAAACAACTGGTGTAGTAGACACTCTTGTCTTTGTAGCGATGTTAATTTAGTATATACTAAGGATGTTTTGCTACCGAATTTTAAGAGGTGCACAAATGCTTTTTCTCTGTAACAGTTCAGGCACTTAATGACAGTTAGAGCCATCACTAATGCTACCTCAAGAACTGACTTGTTGAGCTGGTCAAGCAGGAAAGGAGGGCTCTCTGATTCAGGTCTGGGTGCATTCAGAGCAAACTAAAACCTGCCCATTGCTCAGCTGTCTTTGCAGGTCCTCGGGGATGTGACTGAGAATGGAGTCTGGGGTTGTTTCCTCTTACAGTTCTCTGAGATGGCTGTGCACGTTATCCTAACTGTGAAACACTGCTGAGAGAAAGACTGAATTCACAATGAGGAGGAGAGAAGTGGTGGCAGGGCAGAGACAAAGTGGAGGGGAGGACAGAGGAGGGTTTATTTAAAGCAAAGCAAGCCAATAGACTTATCTTAGGATGAAAGTGAATTTAGACGCATCGTTTTTCATCATGTGCAGTTATAATTCAAGGCCTATTTATACTACTGCCAGCATGATTAGAGTAAGACAATTTAACAGGATTTAGCTCTGTTCCTTAGATCTGCTGGTAGGTATCTATATTATTTACCCTCTTCAGCCTACTCAGATTTAAATTCTGAAGTGATTTTAAGAAATTACAGCCTTCCTTTTTTCTATGTTTACCGATTTCAGAAATAATAAATATTATTTTCTTTTAAATACTATCGCATTGCAGCAGTGTTAACGATCCAGAGATAACAAAGACTAGCATGTTGGGAATTAAGTGTGGGCTATCAAAGTAAACTTTTCCTCTCAGGGCACATGCTGTTAAGGGGAATTATTCACAATCTTTATTAGAATAGTCTCTGTTGCTTCCATGTTGCTCCGCTAGTTCTGGTTACTGCAGTGTGCTGTGCAGTGTACTTGGCAAAAAAATTATGTGCTCCACTGAGGTGAGAAAGGATCACTGCATTACGTTGGTTATTAAATGTTCATTGTTTCTTTATTCCCATAATTTGCAGCCATGACAGTTGTTGAATGCTATTTTACAAAAAAAAAAAAAAAAAAAAAAAAAAGTGCCCTGATGCCCTCACACTGTGAAGAATGTATTCTTCAAAGACGTTCCATCCCAGAGTTGATACGGATATGGGGTTTCCTTGCTGCTTCTTGGTGTTTGGGTCTTTAAGCTCGGTATTGCTTGTGCACGAATTACAGGAGGGTGACATCACACGGTGATGTGAAATACCTGGCTCTCAGGATTGTGGCAGGAGTCCTCTCCCACCACAACTACAGAGCATAACTAAAACTCAGGAGCCCTCCTGCTCAGCCTTGCCCTTTCCAACTACTGCCCCTTAAGGGGCTGCGTACAACTGCTGGGACCTCCTAGACATGTAAGACAGGGTCTCTGTTTGTTCCCTTTTGCGGAGGGAATTTCTTTTGCTGCTTGAAAGCTTTAGAAGTGGTTTTCTTATAAAAATGACAAGAAAAAAGCTCCTTAACCATCTGGCCATAACCTTGTACAATATGTTACATTTCAAACTGTTAAGAAATTTTTATGATCGCGTTATAATTTGTCAACTGCTTAGAGATCTTTGTTTTGTACTGTACATTTTTAACTTTAAATTGCTCTGTAGATTGTTTTCTAAGATGAGTGGAAGGGGAAAGGAGGAAAAAAAGACACTTGAAAGTGTTTTAATTGCACAGGGATGTCATTGCCTCTAGCAAGACTTCTCCTGCTTCTGTCATAAATTTTTCATATTGCCTCGTGAGAGTGAAAACTGGAAACTTTACCCTCTAAGTGAAAGTCGATGAACCTCATACCAGCCTTGGATCCCAGTAGCCTTGCACTCAGGAATATTAATTTAATTAAGATCGCTACAATAAATTCTGCGAGGCAACTCTCCTGGCACCTAAGGTAACTCGTGCAAAGAAGGAGGGGAAAAAAACGACAGAGCTAGATCTGATAAAGGCAGATACAGTAGTACAGTGTCCTCAGAACACTTGTATGCTTATCAGAAGTGACAGCTCAAGAGACATATGAGACCTTCTAAAATGGATGACAGGTTTTCGTTGGGAAAAAGCATACGATTACGCATATTGTAATCATTTTATTTTCACTACACTGACCCATCAGCAGTCTGAGAAAATAATTCAAAAATGCCTTTTAAAAAATTGCCTCTCTCCTGGGAAGTAAGACTTCTTGCAGGACAGTGTGAGATTGGGCTGTTTGTCCCCTGTAACAGCCAAGTTAACCTAAAAAGCCAAGCGAATGCTGCTTTGCAGCGACTTCTGCAAAAAGGAGGTGATGACCTCTGCCATGTTTATTGAGACAAGAGGTACATTGCTATAAGCCAGGAGTCCGCACTTCTCTGAGGATTTGGACCAGCCATTTTAGTTTCCTGTATTAGATCAGAAAGGCAGAGTTAATTGGAATTGTATTACAGGAGCTGGCTAGCCTGATTTACCCAGGTGTAAAGACAGGAGTTGTGTCATGGCAGTGAATCGCACTGCTTCTTTACAATCATTGCAGCAGAGATTAGCTGAAGCTCTAAGAGAGGCAGCAGGCAGATACCACAGTGCAATTGCTGCTTTTTTTTCCCCCCTGAAAATGACAGTTTGGTATGAATCAGAATTAATGCAGCAAAAGATAACAGAGTTCTGCAAAATTCTGAGAGGAAAATGATATCCCAAATTGCAGCTGTTTCACATGATTGGACATAAAAATAAACAGCTCCCTGGGAAGGACTCGAGTGACAGACTTGGTGGTAGGAATTAGTATGTGGCGTTTACTGGCTGAGATTTGATTAAGACAATCAAATGAACTGTTTTCAGACTCTAATTCTAAACCCAGAATTTTATTTATATGCATATATATATATATTAAAATAATTTTAATGTTTACTGTTCTATTTTCTTAGAAACTTTTAGAAGTATTTTCTTTATTATAGAATTTGGGTGCTAGGTATTATGAGAAGAAGAAAACAAGAATAAATTTTTTGTCTGCCCTTCAGGCTTTGCTTTTATTATAGATCTTTTGCTACCTAAAACTACAGAAATAGCAACATTTTTCTTATGCACAGGGACACAGCTCAGCACTTTGCTCCAGCTCGGATGTTCTTCACATCATCTAGTTTCAATCTAGGTAGGTTCTTCTGGTTCTTTCTAATTCATTGGTAGGCTCTTTTTAGGGATATTCTTTGTAGGGATACTGCTAGCATAATGGACTCTGAAACAAATGGAGGTATCAGGGACAGGCCTGTAAGGCTTACTAATGATCCCGGGTGAGCCCAGTGAAGTAGGAAAGTATGCTTTCAAGCTTCAGGCCAGTTGTGAGGTCAAAAGGATACAGATTTTAATAGAAAAAGTCTACTTTTTGATTCATAAAATATTCCTCTAACATGGTTTGTATTTTATTAATGAGGTTTAAAACTTGAAAATCTAAGCTGACAGAGATGACACGGTGGCCACAAGGCTGCTAAAAATAAAGCAGCAAAAAGCAGAAAATAGCCAGTTTTGTTTTGTTTTTAAACTAAGTAATTTTGGATGTAGCATGATTTTTTTTTTTCTCGCCTATTCCTCCACCTGCCCTTTGCTAAATGGCACAGTTCAGTAAGATGCATAGATTGGTGTTACTGCAGAAGTTGTAGAGCCCTTAACTATCAAGTCTGTTCCG
>PPHD01021125.1:0-10438 GCA_002909625.1 Bambusicola thoracicus | reverse complement strand
TCAGAACTGAGATACTACAATCAAAACAAGCCTCTTGGCTCAGCCTGCTGTCACCACTTCTTGCATAACAGTGTCCAAGAACTTTGCAGATAATTTTGTAAACGCAATCCAGCAGGACAGAGAAAATATGTCTACGTCTGATGAAACGTGCAACCAGCATTATTTTCATTAAGCAACAAAACTCCTGCAGGGAATGTCTTTGTTTCAATCTGTCCTATCTGACCATCAACCTTTGTTATTTTACTATATGAGATAAACCATCATCACTGTTCATACAAAGGAATCCCCTAATGCAAATTCCTCTCTCTTAGCTAGCATGAAAAGAATTTTTTTTTCCCAAGTATTAGATGTAGGTTCTGATTCTTAAAGCAGTGAGTGTTAATAGTACTGCCATAGACACAGCTTCAAAAACAGATCCATCTCTTTCATGCTCAGTGTTTCACACAGTTACCGTGAAAAGAGATGTGGATAGGCAACAAGCTTCCATGAAAATGTTTTGTCTCATTAGTTCATAGCATCTGTGCTAGGCTAAATTATCTATGAAAGCTCCTACCATTATGCAGTACTCGGTATTTGAGCCTTCCACTGTATCATACATTGTTCCAGTTTGGGCTTAGTTTACCAAACCTGTTTGATTTCATATCAAAAAAGCTTATTATGCCAAATAATAAGATTCTCTGGTCATCAGGATTTTGCTGTGATTGGTATTGCTGTAACATTTCACTCCTCCTTTTTTCACTGCTCTGTTCCTCTGAACATTTCCTTTCCTGAATAATCAGATCACTTGTCCCTTAAGCTTTTTGTGCTTTAGTAAAATCTTGTTTCTCAAATTAAAAAAAACAAAACAACAACAAAAGAAAACAACAAAAAATACAACTTGCTGTTTGAAAGAGAAATAAGATTTGCTTTTCAGATCCAGCCAAATCCAAATCATTAGCTATTCCACTGAGGTTAATAATAGAAAGAATACTTAGGAAAGTATTCAGAAAACTGTTGCTGAAACACAAATATTTGCCGTACCCAAGTAAGTTTTCCGAGTATTTAATTCTATATCAGGTTAAGGATGTTTCAGTCAATTCATTTTAGTTTATGAATATGGTACAGAGCACAGTTTTTGACTGAAATATAAGAATAAACACAATACTCTTTTTTCACTGTGGCTGTAATTGTCATCCATAATCTCCACCCTCCAAGCACTCTTAGAGATTAACTTGAAAGGAGTATTTTCTGACTTGCAGATCAATGGAGTATTAGCAGTCTCCATTCATTCAGATATTAACAATGGAGGTGACATACTATTGCTGCTATTACACAGAGCAAGAACCTCCTCAATTCTCACCAAGGAAAACTGATTATAAATAAATAAGAAAATTCTAAGTCAGACTGTACTCTTTTGTTAGGTTAACTGCATAGAATGATCAGAAGGGAACATTTGCAGATATTTCTAACATGCTGTTTTCTTGAGATATTCTGTTCAAATGCTATTTACTGACTTTTGTTCCAAAATACTCATGGTGAAAATAATAAAAAAGCAGTATTTTTACTAAGTGTAGCAAAAAAACTTCAGTATTTCCAAAGCTTCTAACAATTTTAATAAATTTTAGTAGAACATACCTTTTCATTGCTCAAAATGTTGCTAAGCATTTTTTGTTTAGAAAAAGGATTTAATTTTAAGTAAAATTCCAACGTAAAATCAACTTAACAGTGAAAAAGATTATCCAATTCTAAAGAGAATGAAATCACTGGGTGAAAATTTGGGCTTTCTTTAAATACCACAATTAGAAATATTTAAACCATGATGATTTATGATTTTAAGCAATTTTTCTACAATAATAAAAAAAAAAACAAACAATAGCACACCACCACAGTTATCCTATTGTTATGTTCTATCTGCTCAGTCACAACTGAAGGGTGTATTTACAGTATATCTTTATCCCCTTCAGAAAAATGTTAAGTAGCCTGATGAAAGAAGTTGGGTGCTTTAAATAGACAATTGCTCCTGGTAGAGTAGGCTGGTATGGAAGACTGTAATGCAAATTCCAGATGTTGTTCCAGACAGTGTACCAGTACAGAAAAACTTTATATAGCATTTACTATGAGGACATAAGAATGGCCATACCAGAATAAACCAATGATCCATCCAGTCTAGTATCCTGTCTCTGGCATGGACTTCTACAATATCTGATGGTCTAGAAGTCAGCAAATTGCCTCCCCAGGTTAACACAGTCAGGGAATATTGTATCACCAGAGCACAGAGTAGGAGGGAGGGGAAAGAGAGTGTTTCTAACATAAGAATACTGGATTTTCATAACTTAGCATTCAACATTTTCTGGATGTGTTCTCTCCTCTTTTATCATTCCCTCTTCCCATTCTGAATACATCCAAATCCGTATGATTTAATCATGTCACTGAAACAGATTAAGTTGGGGTGCTTAAAAAGGTGTGTAAGTACTCAGGAAGCTTAAGCTAAGCTATTCAAGATTCAGAAGATTATTTCTTCATTCTTCACTAGATTTGTTGGCAGTAAATAAAATGTAACATTTCCAGATAGTAACTGAAATACTAGATATCCCTTGAGTAAAGCATGGATCATCTCTGAATTTAAGTCAAACAGTAGTTGATTCCAGGCCCGGATGCCTAGTCCAAATAAACTTAGACATGGAGGAATTAACAAAAAATAAACAAACAAAAAACCCACCCCAAGTGCCCTGAGTTTCTCAGGCATGCCAAACAGCTAGAAGCAATAAATACATAACTTCATCAGAAGAAAAATTCGTTAATACAATATTATTGACTGTTCAGCAGTGAGCTAGCAGCTAACATTTATATATCAAGGTCTGACCACATTCTAGTGGTAAAAGGGTGAAGGTGGATATAAAATTGGAAAGATTTATAGCAGAAGGATTTTTTTTTCCATTCTTCCTTTAAAATGCTAAAACCCAAACAAACACTTGTATTTTGCCAAACAGAAAAGAAACCCCTCTTTCCAATATGTTTCTAATACAGACCTCTGGCGTGCATTTATTCTTTGTAACAATCAAGTAAGTATTTTGTCTTTTTTTTTTTAACTAAATGTAGCTGAGTAAATCAATGGCCTTAGCAGGAGAGCCCTAATATAGAGCCAGTTTTTCCAGACTAGTGGAGGAACATTGGCTCAAATCTGGATGGGAGGAGGGGAGCAAACATGGCTTTAATCCATCTTTGTGCCTCACTGGCATAAATTACAGCAGCACTTTTTCTTTCGTTCCCCAAGCTAGCATCGGCATGTGAAATTGACTGCTGCTTAGCTTTCAGGAGCTTACTGTCTTTGTCACAGCTAAGCTTCTACAGCTGAATCTGCAGAGACTGCTGCTGATCTTGAGGAAACCATATTTCATAGTCACTGATCTAAGGTATTATGGCAAAGAAAGAGATGGCATTCTAGAAAATATATACAAAAAGGTTAGGTTTGTGAAAGAAATATAACCATTTTTTAGGGGCTTATCCAGAAGGATTTCACAATGCAAAGTTTAAGAGCAGATGTATAAAGAAAGAAATCTTGGAAATAAAACGTGGAAGACATTAACAGATTTATGTGTAGTAAATATTAACAGTGTGCATCACTGATTTATTTCTTAATATAAATGAAATCCTGTAATATAAAAACTGATTGGCTGGGTTGAACATTTTACTGGTTCCAAAATCGCTATTTCAGTGAAAGAACAAAAAGTAACAAAATCAAATCGATTCTAGTCTACACTCTACAGTAGACACACAGTAACTTTTTTTTTGTGTGTGTGTGTCTGTCAGACACAAAATATCTTAGTAGAAGAGTACAAAATAAATAAAATTCTATATTCCCACTCTTGATTGCACCAGATTTCTCTTTGACATCAATGTTAAAATATTCCGAGTCAAACTTTTCCCTATATTATAAAGAAGAACATTTTAAAAAACAGTAAATGGCGCAACTACTGATGCTGGATAGAAAATACCTTTACTGAATGTACAGATTTATTTTTTGTTTGTGCTGGATTAAAATCTAACAGTGTCTACAAACTGGGTAAAACATTATACAGTTAAATTGCAATGAACGTCCTAGCAGAAGGAGGTTAGCACTACCACACAATGCCCTCAAAATATTTAACTAGCCTCAGTGGTAGTTTTTTGAAATTCAGGGCTGGGAATTGATTACAGGATATGACATATAGAAAACAGCCTGCACTTTCAATGATTAGCACTGAACTTCACTGAGCTTTTTGTCCACAGAACAAGCTAAATTACTAAGACAGACCCATGCCTTTTATTGTTGGCTTTACCAAGGTGATCAGATCTATGTGTAGCATTTGATTCACACTGTATTAAAGGATTCCTAATAGCCATAAGGTTTTAAACAGTCCATTAAATTCTATTCTATTCAAGTCCACTCTATCACATTCTTATAGATGAAGTTTGTCACAAATAGCTGGTAACAGCCATGTCAGCATCAGTAATTTTTTTAAATCAGTAATGCATTTCTGTTTGAGATGGAAGAACTTCCCTCACATAATTTTCACAATATTCTTTTCACTGTAATCTGAAAAGGTATTTTCAGGCATTAACTTATTCACTTCGATTTACAAGTAGTCCTATTTTTCCTATTCCTCAAATTAAGCAACATCTAGAATAACGATCTATATATATTTAGATCAAGCACAGCTCAGACTCAGCAAAGGTAACTAACCATAAAAGAATTTTAAACCAAAAAATCACGTGAAAACCATAATCTCATTTCAAATACTCCTCTTGCACATTCTTTCTTGTTCCACAGCATATCTGAAAGCTGAACGGATTTGTTATTTCATATCAAAGGAAGACAGTAAGTTTCAGAGTCTAGACATCCTCCCAGAAATACTTAAGCTGACTGTCTCATTTACATTTATTGCTTCTAGTTATGGCTATAAAAGTATTCCATGGGGAAAGAAAAAGCCAAACTCTCTGAAAGATCAAGAAGCTTTGTAGTTCAAATCCAGCACCTCAGATTTCACCCAGGAAATACTGCAGTGCTTTGGTCATGAAGCAGTGGCATCACATACTGTTGTAAGATGAGCCATGTAGCATGCTGAAAGTCACACACAAATTCTAAATGGCTGGAGAGCGCATTGCTTAGAGCAAATAGAGACTACTGATCTCAAACCAGAAGAAATTTTCAATGTGTAGCTGTGTGGATAATGGAAGAAAAATTACTGGTCTCTATTGTAAAACCAAATGCAGCAATAATGTAAAACCACACTTAACAGCACTGTGGAAAGTAGTTTCAAGCAAGAACAGAATAGTGCCTCAATGCAATGTTCAGCATATACCAATATCTTCTGGTGCTCCTTCAGCATTTGCTGTCTGTTAGTTAATATGCACTTTAACTATGAACTTCAGTTGTTTAGAATTGAACGGATGGGCATATACTTTCAACATATCTATACAAAAACCCCCACGGTTTTGCTAGTCTATGTTGGTTTCAGGCCTTACAAGGTATTGTAATCTTGATTGATTTAGTGTGTGATGTATTTCTTTTACAGTTGTACAGAATGCTGCTCCTTGTGAGTTTCAGGTTACTTGATCCTGACAACTAAGCTTTATATTCAAGTATGCTGCAGGAGCTTGACTGTAAAACTTCTTGTGCATTTTGTCTGACAATTCACAATCAAGGAGGACCCTCTATAGTAACACGGTAAGCCCACCTGGGGATCAGGTGAATTTTAAAAAAGGAAAATGGTTTGCTGTTTCCTATACAAAGTTCCATGAAGTCAAGAATTGTCAGGATTGTAAAACTCTCACAGGAACATAAATACCTGAGTATGCTAATAAATATATCAGCTTCAGGAAATGTACATGTATTTCCAAATATCTGAGTGAGAACAGTGGAAGATACTCCAGAATTCTGATTACAGATATAACAAATGGATTTTTGAAGCAGAGAATTTGTAACTTAGAAGAACAACAGTATTTCTTCTGGAAAAGTGTAGATTAAAAGAAGTGTTATATATATATAAGTGTTTCATAAGGATACAAAGCTGGTGAAAGTTCAGCTTGAAAGCCATATGTTTATGAATAGACAGCTATAGATTAATATCAAGAGAGAAAAAACAAATTTGGTGGGTTTGTTTAGTTGGAAAAATATATGTACACAATGCATGCACAGTATAAACTTAGTGAAGACGGGTTTTGAAAATTTATTGGAGTATTTAGAATTTACATAATTTTAACAAGCTAGTAATAATATGAATAATGCAGCACAATACAGAAATATGAAGTTTAATGGCTGAATTTCAATGAACAACATAGATACAGGACAGAGACAGGTTAGGCAACCATTCAGTAGAAAACAGTTTGTGGCTTGGAATGGATTGGAAACCAAGCATGAAAGAAACAAATAAAGTAATCCTTCCACTCAGCGCTAACGAAGTGTTGTATCCAGTCATGAACCACTCAGAAATCTCAGGAAGAATGACCACAAATTGAGAAAGAATAATCTCTGTGGAAAAGCTAAAAATCTTTTTGTTCAGATGAAAGAAATGCATTTATGATTATTTTCATATGTGTTAAAAGACAGCTTCAAAAAGAGAAAGTGAACTCTTTTGCAAAGTCCATTGTGGATTGGATATAAAATATTTGGTATCAAATGGAATCATAGACTTTTGAGTTGGAAGGGACTGTCAAAGTATGTCCAGTCCAACTCTCCTGCAATGAACAGGGACAGCTATAGCTACATCATGTTGCTCCGAGGCCTGTCCAGCCTGACCTTGAATGCCTCCATAGACGGGGCTTCTACAGCCTCTCTGGGCAACCTCCAGTGCCTCACCACTCTTACTGTAAAAAACTTCTTCCTTATACCCAATCTAAATTTCCTCTCTTTATTTTGAAACCACTTCCCCATGTCCTGTCACAACACACCCTGCTGAAGAGTCTGTCCCCTTCTCTCTTACAGCCCAACTTTAGACACTGAAAGGCCACTCTCAGGTCTCCCCACGGCCTTCTTCAGGCTGAACAGTTCTCAGCCTGTCCTCATAGGGGAGATGTTCCATCCCTTGCATCATTTTTGTGGCCTTCCTCTGGATGCACACTAAGTGGTCTATATCTCTCATGTACAGAGGACTCCACATCTGGGCACAGTACTAAAGCTGAGGTTTCACCTGCACAAAGTAGAGGGAAAGGATCACCTCCCTTGACCTGTTGACCACACATCTTTTGATGTAGTCCAGATCCAGCTGACGTTCTCAGATGCGAGGGCACATTGCTGGCTCATGTCCAGCTTCCCATTCACTAGTACCCAGAAGTTCTTCCTAGCAGGGCTGTGTTCCCTCCTTTCATCCCCCATCTTGTACTGATAGGAGGGGTTGCCATGACTCAGGTGCAAGACCTTGCACTGCGATTTAATTAATCTCACGAGGTTCACCTGAGCTTGAGCCTGTCTAGGTCTCTTGAATGGCATTCTGTCCCTTGAGTGTGTCAACTGTACCACACAGCTTAGTGTCATCCGCAAACTTACTGAGGGTTCACTCAATCCCACTGCCAATGTCGCTGATGAACATGCTAAAAAGCACTGGTCCTAGTACTGACCCCTGAGGGACACCACTTCAGCTGCACATTGAGCCATTGACCACTTCTGTCTGGATATGGTCTCACAACCAGTTCCTTGTTCATCAAACAGTCCCACCTGTCAAATCCATATCTTCCCAATTTGGAGAGAAGTATGTTACGGAAGACCATGACAAAGGCCTTACTTGAAGTCCAGATTATATCAGTGGATCTTCCCTAATGATGCAGTTATATCATCACAAAAAGTGACATGGTTGGTCAAGCAGGACTTGTCCTTAATGAAGCCATGCTGGTTTCTCCATATCACCTCCCTCTCTTCCACGTGCTGGACCACTGCTTCCAGGATGATCTGCTCCATGATCTTCCCTGGCAAAGAAGTGAGGCTGACAGGCGGGTAGTTCCCTAGGTCATCTTTTTTTAAAAATGAATACCACAATGTCTTTTTTCCAGTCACTAAGGACTTCACTCACCCAGACATCTGCTGGAAAAATAGCATCGTGAGATGTAGGCAATCCAAGCGACTCCTGGAATGCACTGAGGATAACTTCCCCAGTCAAGTAATAGAAGGCCCCACCAGGGTGGATGTAATACTGGACCTGTTGCTCACCAATGCAAATGAATATATTGATAGATGGCATCAGGATTAGAGGCTGCCTGGGATGTAGTGACCATGGCTGAAGTCATGCTCCAGAGGGATATTAAACAAAGAGTAAAATTAGGACGCTAAATTTTAGAAAAGCTGACTTCCAGCTCTTCAGGGAGTTAGTCAACAAAACACCCTGGCAAAATGTCAAGGGTGCATAGCAGATGTGGCAGATCTTTAAGGAAGCTTTCCTTAGTGTGCAAGAGCTATCCATTGCAAGGTGCAGCAAGTCAGGAAAGGAAGGTAAGAGACTTCATGGCTGAACTGGGATCTGCTGGTCAAAATGAAGGGCAAGAAGAAAATGCACAGGTAGTGGAAACAGGGACAGGTACTGCAGGAAGCTGCTAGGCTGTATAGGGATGGGTCGGGAAAGCCAAGGCCCATTTTGAACTAAACTTGGTAAGGGATGCCAAGAACAAGAAAGACTGCTATAGGTTCCTCAACCAGAAAAGGAAAGTCCAGGAGGGTATACTCCCCCCTAGTGAGTGAAACAGGAAAGCTGCTAACAACAGATGAGGAGAAGGCTGAGGTACTCAACAACTTTTTTTGCCTTGGTATTCCCTGAGAACTGCTTGCCACACAGCTCTCAAATGTTTAGTTCTGTAGGAGAGGACTGGGGAAGCAACGTCCCTTCCAGTGTAATAGAATCACAGAATCATAGAATCATAGAATTGCTCAGGTTGGAAAAGACCTTCAGGATCTTTAAGTCCAACCACAATCTAACCATACTACCCTAACTCTAACAACCCTCTGCTATATCATGTCCCTGAGCACCACATCCAAAAGGATTTTAAACACATTCGGGGATGGTGACCCAACCACCTTCCTGGGGAGTCTATTCCAGCGCTTAACAACCCTTTCTGTAAAGAAGCTTTTCCTGATATCCAACCTAAACCTCCTTTGGTGCAATTTGAGGCCATTTCCCCTCGTCCTGTCACCTGTCACCAGTGAGGAGACCAACTCCACTCTGTCTGCCATCACCTTTCAGGTATTGGAAGAGAGCAATAAAGTCTCCCCTCAGCCTCCTCTTCCCCAGACTAAACAGCCCCAGTTCCTTCAGTCACTCCTCATAGGGTATATTCTCCAAGCCAGTCACAAACCTTGTTGCCCTTCTTTGGACCTGCTCCAGCATCTTTTCTTTCTGTACTGAGGTGCCCAAAACTGAACACAGGTTCATGACCACCCGAGGATCCTGAACATCCACAAGTTAATGGGTCTTGATGAGATGCTTTGCAGAGTCCTGACAGAATTAGCTGATGTTGTTGCCAAGCCACTTTCAATGATATTTGAAAAGTCATGGCAATAAGGTGAAGTCCGTGGTGACAAACTCACACCCATTTTTATGAAGGGTAGAAAGGATGTCATCTACAGATGTCATCTACCTGGACTTCTGCAAAGCTTCTGACATGGTCCCGTACCCCATCCTTCTCTCTAAATTGGAGAGGTATGTATTGTTGGAGAGGATTGATTGGAGAGGATGGACTGTTCAGCAGATTAAGAACTGGTTGCCTGGTTGCAGCCAAAGGGTTGTGATGAATGGCTCTACGTCTGCATGGAGGCCAGTCACAAGTGGTGTCCCCCAGTGGTCAGTCTTGGGACCAGTGCTCTTCAACATCTTTATCAGTGACACAGATGATGACATGGAGTGCACCTTCAGCAAGTTTGCAGATGACACCAAGCTGAGTGGTGCAGCTGATGCACTGGAGGGAATGAAAGCCATCCAGAGGAACCTAGACAGGCTGGAGAAGTGGGTCCATGAAAACCTAATGAGGTTCAACTAGGCCAAGTGCAAGGTATTGAATTTGGCTGGCGCAGTCCCAGGTATTTATACAAACTGGGGGAAGAACTCTTTGGGAGCAGCCCTGCAGAGAAGGACTTGGGGGTTCTGATGGATGAGAAGCTGAACATGAGACAGCAGTGTACACCTGCGGCCTGGGAGGCCAACTATGTTCTAGGCTGCATTAAAAATGGGGTGGCCAGCAGGGAGAGGGAGGTCATTGTCCTCCTCTACTCAGCTCTTGAGAGGCCCTGTCTGGAGTACTGTGTCCAGGCCTGAGGCCCCAAGCACAAGAAAGATGCAGTACTCCTGGAATGGGTCCAGAGGACACCCACTAAGATGATCAGAGGACTGGAGCACCTCTCCTATGAAGAAAGGTTGAGGGAACTGAGTTTGTTTAGCTTGGAGAAGAGAAGGCTCCAGGAAGACTTCACTGTGGCCTTCCAATACTTGAAGGGAGTGTA
>PPHD01021124.1:0-13375 GCA_002909625.1 Bambusicola thoracicus | reverse complement strand
GCTGTAATTGCAGATTGGAATCATATCCCCTCTCTCAGGCCTCATTTGCTTGGCTAGAAGGGCCTGGCTTTTCTCACCTCCTCTGGTAACACTGCTGCTGCTTCTCTCCAGTCAGCCTCTGCACCTGTCCCACCTGAAGTACCCAGCATACCCCAGGAGCTCTCATCCACCCCACCAGTCCCTCACCACCACATTCACCTGCCCACAGCAATAGGATGGCAGCAGTGTGGCCAGTGAGGAGCTAACACACGCAGCAAGTCTTCTCCTGCTATGCTGCTCCCAGCTGCAAAAGTTCCACTCACAACAGAGCAGACAAAGGTAAAAATCTCATCTTTGCACACAGGAGACGTATATACAATGCAGCACAAATACAGCATGCAGTATTGTGTGTTTTCAGCATGGATTCTAAGCGTAATTGCACATCCTCACTTAGAGCTTCTGAACAGTATGGATCTTTTATCTGGCAGAGATGTCATCCACTGATTACTCACCATCGCCTATCAGCTACTAGGATTTGTTTCAGTCTTTGCCCAGCCTCTAGTAAGAAATCCTTACAGCAGGCAATCTCTGGTACTCAAATCCCTCCTAACCAGCCCGCAAAATCACAGCTCCCTGCAGCTCCAATGCTGCAGCAGTATTCTGCACCTGCTTAAGCATTTCCTAAGGAAGGCACTGCCCTTCTGGTAAGAAAGGACAGCAGAATCCACCCAGCACCCAATAAAAGCAAACATTTTGGGTCACTGATTCCTGGAACAACAAGAAAAAGAAGTAATCCAGGTTTCTACAGTACGCATCCCTGTGTTCCTCCTGAAGAGTCCCCTCTAAACCTTCATTTCTCTTAAACAGCAGAAAAACAAGAACAGAACCCAGAAATACTCCATCAAACACTCATCACTGCAAAGGAAAAACCACCGTACCCACACACTTAATGTGGCTGCTCTACGCAAGGAAGTTACTCAGCCAACATTTTGTCACAAGGTCATCATAGGAGGATGTCTCTCCCTTTAAGTGCCAAAACATCTGCACGCATTTCAACTAAACTCAATTAAGGCTGGCAGAAAATAGTTTCAGACACAAGACAGTCAACTCATCTGGGCTTTTCGAAAGTGCTAGAGCATGAGATGGCAGAATGGTGCCATATGTCAGATCTAGAATCAACTGGAGACACACATCAGCAAGCCAGAGGACACAGCAAGCCTGCAGTCAGCAGCCTGTATCTCTGCTCTGGGGTAACGCAGAGGGTCTCACACAGAGCCCTGTAACTTGCTGCAGGTACTGCTATCCCACACAACTTGCTGCAGACACCATTACCCTGCACAGCTACCAGCAGCATGCACAATGCACAATGCCCACTAGCAAACCTACACTGCAAACGCAGTCTGGTTTTCATTTATTTTGCATTTAAAGCACAGAATCACAGTCATTCTCCCAAGCAAGCAGGAGCCTGGCCAAAAGCTTAAAGCACAGTGAACAAGCAGGCAAAATAAGCGAGAACAAATACAAACCATGACACTTTCATTTTATTTCATCTGCCAGAATTCTCTCTACAGCTGCAATGGAAGCAGCTTCACTGTCGTCATGAGACCTACGCTAAGAAGTTCAGAGGGAATGACATCAGGTCCATATTTTCTTCTGAGGACTGTTTCTTTACATACACCCATTCACAACCCTTACGAACCTCAAGTATTATTTAACCGGAGCCGAACTTGCAAAAAGCGCAGTCTAACATTCAATAAATAATAACAACAACTACACAAGCTACTTCTGCAGGCACTTCACCCACTTTCCACGCCGTTTTAGCTCCCCACACCCAACACAGCGAGATCCACCGCAGCTCCCCAGTTCTGCAGGAGGGAACGCCGGCACCGCGCTGCCGCTCGGGCTGCCGGCAGCCGCAGCACAACAGCGGCAGCTCCGCGCTCCCGCTCCGCCCCGGCGGCAGAGAGCCGCGGGCTGCAGCACACCGCCTGCGGGCAGGGATGCGGCCCCGCACGGGCAGCGGAGCTCGAGCAGCGCCCGCCGGCCGGGCCCTCCCTTTGTGCGGAGCGGCGGCACCGCAGGCGGCCCCGTACCCAGAGCCCCGCCGACCCCGCGAGGCGCGCCGCGCTGCCCGGCCCTCATAGCCCCGTCGCGGGAAGAACGCACCTGCCCGCCGCTCCGCTCCGCTCCCGGGGCGCCCGAAGCCCGCAGCGGGATGCAGCCAGCCTGCCGGAAACGCTTCCCAGCCTTACCCAGGAAACGATTCCGGCCGCCGGCCGCCGCCGCCCCTCCTCTCCCTCCTCCCTGGCCGCCGCCCAGCGCCGCGGGCCGCAGGGGACCGGGCGGGCGGAGCCGCCGCCGGAGGAGCTCGGGCTGGGGGTGGCGGCGCCATGTTGGGTGCCCGAGGCTCCCACCTGCACGGGAACTCCTCGGGACGCTCCCGGCCACGGAGGAGCGGTACGGGGTGTGTTCCGAGCACGGAGAACGGCCAAGAGGGCCAGTCCTGAACCTCCCTGCTTTAACACGCTCGCTGTATAACAGGATAGGGCTGTGAGTCCCTGGGCGCATCTTGAGATGCAGCAGTGGGAGCGGGTAGTGAGGCTTCAACGAGTACACTAATGGGAAACTGCTTCTGTTCAAAACCTTCGCAGTTATTTCGGGGGTTTGTCTGTTGTGTCAAGGTTTGGAGGTTACAGGGGAAGAAACTGCTCAGTGCTGAAGCAAAGATTTTAACGTGGAGTACAATTTGAGTGGAAAGCATGAGCCCACGAGCACATCTTTCACTCCAACACCTTCTGACAATCTCATGAAGACTGTGGAACAGCAGATGCAAAACAGTCCGTATTGCAATACAGTGCAATACAGAGCAAGCAAATATGCACAAAGAGATCAAAGAAAACCATTACAATAATGAAACGACCGGTGTGATTTTCTCTGAAATGAAAACACATCCAGCGATCCTATTAAGAGTGCCCGAGTCTGCTTCAAAATGTATGGCAGCGTTTCTAATGGTGAATCTATTTCTCTAGAAGGGATGATGGTTCTTCCCATGCATCCCAGAACCTTCCGTATTTTCTTTCACGAGTTTATAACTGTGCTCTTTGTAACAGCAGAACTTGGAGATCTAAGCACAATTTAATGGACCATTAAGATGAATAGGAATATAGTACCGTAGAGAAAGGTGCAGTAGTTCAGAGCAAAGCGCTTGGAAATTATACTTCAATAATTACTTAGATGTTAATAATTACTCCTAAATGTATTCTTCCTGTTCATGGCAGTACTGACATTTGTATCAAATGTGGACATGATTTAGTGTAGGCTTGCATAAAAAGAACAATGCTTCTCTATGCTAAGACTCATGTTTTAATTCATTCTTTCAGATCCTTAATGCTGGTGAATATCCAAAGGAAACCTTCCAAATGGTTCTAATTATCTGCAATAGAAATGGATCACCGTGCTCGGTTCAGGAAGGACTGATGATGTTCTGAGACACCCAGAGGTGACTCATCAGCTTCCAGTGTCTGCAAATCAGGGCGCTTTCCTCTTCAACAGAGCACATCATCCAGCAGGAGGGAAAGCTTTTATGCAGAGAGACTTCGAAGGCATATTGGAGCTGAACTCTCCCTGGAATTTGCACTTCCTCTGTTCAAGAGATGCAAGACAACCATTGAGTTGCCCAGGATTATTACTAAATACCCTATTAATGTGTTCTCCTGCAGCAGTGGCCAGGCAAGATACTCATATTCACGTTCCTTTGATGAGAAGTGTGAAAGCACCACATTGTGGTTTTTGTTACGGGGTTAAAATTATGATTAACATTTAGTTACATGGTCCATGTGATGTACTTTGGTTTGCAGTGTAGTGTGCAGAGTCATAAAGGCGAAGCGTTGAGGAAACTAAATAACAAATTTTGTATATATCCTAAATGGACAGCTGCTCAATACACTCTCAGCAACATTTCCAGGTGGATATGCTGCCTGCATAGGCTCAGCCAGTCTCATCAAATACAGATCTCTTCTTTTAGAGTAATCTGATATGTTAACTTTCCAAATAGTTGTGGGAATTAATTAAGGAATTGATACAGAGCAGTTATTACCTCTGCACCTCTTCATCTCTGGAGCAGGTTGCCCATGGGGGTTGTGGATGCCCCGTCCCTGGAGGCATTCAAGGCCAGGCTGGATGCGGCTTTGGGCCACCAATCCTGGTGGTGTTCAAAGAGCATTTGGATGTTGTGTTGAGGGACATGGTTTAGCGAGAACCATTGGTGAAGGGCGAATGGTTGGACTGGATGATCCTGTGGGTCTTTTCCAACCTTAGCGGTTCTATGATTCTATGATAACAGAAAGAGGCCTTTCTATATTATCGGTTCATAACAGAATATTTTCATCATCATCTGGCTGTTTCTATGTTTAATCCACGACTGCAAATTTATTTTGGTCTAAGTCCATCCAGCTTTGCAGTATGGGCTTACTGGCCATACGAGTTTCCCCTGGCAAACAGCTGTCTGCAACCACCCTTCCTCTGTACAGCACAGATTTACAGACCTACGCTGAGATTGACTGTGCCTTTAAGTGCTCTCTCGGGAGAAGCTAATAGTTTCTTCCCATCTTCTTTTATATACCGGCTTTTTTACTTCACGTTTATTCCTTGTAGGGGGATAGTCAAAAGTATGCGGTGATCCCGCCTTCTCTCCCTGCAGATGAGAGGAGAAAAGGGGTGAACACGGAATAAGCAAGACTACCATCTAGCGGTGCAACTGCAGTTTAGTGTTTCAGAGGAACCTACACCACCAAATAACCTTTTGCTGAATATTTTACTCCTAAAGCCAAGCCTAACATGGAAATTAATGAGGAAAATTCTGCTACAGCAGGACACACAGCACAGGTTGCCCAGAGAGGCTGTAGGGTCTCCTCCTTGATGATCCCAAAGCCGCCTGGACATGGCCATGCACACACTGCTCTGGGTGTCGCTGTTTGAGCTGAGGAGTTGGACCAAATGACCTCCAGATGTCCCTGCCAACCTCTGTCATGCTGTGATTCTTTATGATGAGTGCTCCTTGGGCACGCATATAGTGAAGGACTAGTTCTGCCATGGAGTAAGTTGTCCATGTAGGGTTCTTCCTCATGTCACTTACAGAGAAGTAACAACAGCCAGACATCAGAAGTTCAGGTAAGATTACTCCAGTGGTGAAATAAAGCTAAACCCTAAATCATTCCAGGTAAGTTCTGGAGAAAGCTGAGAAGGATGACTTCTCTCCCAGATCTTTGAAATGGAGAACTACAGGCCTTTCAGCACAACAAGTGATCACTGCAGGAAAACTATCCTTTTGGACTTCTTTTCCAGCTAGAGCAGCCAAGCAAGGAAAAATTGTAAGAAAAGATGCAGAGTTTCTACATCCTACAGCAGCTGCTTAGGCACTGGGATAGAATAAAGTAGGTCTTTCAAAGCTGACATTTAAGCAAGCTTTACTGTTTTATGTGGCTCTGGCACACGAAAAATACTCAGAAGTCTTAAGAGAGAAACTACAAGTCAGATAAAGATAGTAGCTCATACTTGCAAAGCTAAAATGGAGCTGGGATTTTTGCCTCAGACACTTGAATATGTGGGAAATAGACTTTGCTTTTTGATGGCCACCAAAACATATCACCTCTGATATTATCCTACATCTTGAAAGTAGGAATATGAAATCGAGATTTGGGAATATCATTTGCTTTTGAGGCTAGAGTTTTCCCATATTTTGAGAAGGCGGTTGTTTAAAGAACACAAAATAAACCACAGCTTGTAAGTTTTAGGCAAGCACTTTTGCATCACCAGCAGCTGCTGGGTTTCAGTCCCAGTGCTTTGGCACCTTGGAGCTTTCCCTGGAAGTACTGCACTGCCGGCTCTGGCTCCCAGTGTGCATTTGAGGTGTGCAGCAGTACAGCTCCCACTGAGGCCATGAGGAAACCCAGTTCTCAGGCCAGAATGACTGTCTCAATCATTTATATATGTGCGTGTATACACATTCGTATTTACTAACAAATATTAAATAAATGGTGTAGAAAGTTGGAATGCTAAGCTTACTAACATCAGAGCTTTGTCTCTGAAACAAGAAAGACAAAAGACCAGTGTTTAATGGTCTAAATACAGCCAGAAAAGCCCACATTGTAAATGCACTCAATGGGAATTTTGCCCTATGTGTATAAACATACACTGAAAAGAGTGGCATCTTTTGCATTTATATTTACAGCTCCAGAATGTGATGCAGTTCTGCTGTGGCTTTGATCCATACAGAGTTCTTCTCACCATCTCAAAATTTTTCTCCACTGACACATAGATTTATTCTGGCATGCGCATTCACAAGCTAAACACCTCCACTAAAACAGGTGAGGCTTGAAGGTCCAGTGATGATGTTCTTCATAACTACATGTGGTCTGGTTCAACATTTCCAAACAGTTCTTGTTAAACTGATCTTTCTCCATCAGTGATGAACACTGTCTAAACATTTCTCTGCTCTCCTCCTTGAAGAATATGGAAAAAATCCTGGAGCAGAGAGGACGAAAACCTCCATTTGCTCCCCTCTGCTTATGCTCTGGGGGGTTTTGCAACCAGCCTTGGAGATGCACAGATAGCACTGCATAGGGCTCCTCTGCAAGCAGCTTAGGGCAGAGGCAAGCTCAGAAGGGGCAACTGGGCTTGTTTCACTGTGTGTTTAATATAATTGCTTGGAGATGAGCCAGGGCTAATGACCTTCCTCCAGTGGCATGCACTGGAGAGTCAGAGCAGTTGGGCTCCAGAGCTGCTGTTTCCCTCAGCCAGTAAAGGCACCAAATACAGCACAACTGCTTTTCATTACCATGCACTGGGTGGTCACCACATGTAAAGCAATTTGTGACAGAATTAAAGCTGAATTGAAGGGCTGTGTTCTGCCAGATGTACTTCTGGAAAGTGGTTATTAATGTGGGACTAAGTCACTTGTTCTTACATGTTCTGAAATCAAAGCCTTCTCTTAATAAGTACAAGTGAATAGCTACTCTTAATTTGAAATTAATACGGGAGTTGGTTCTGTTTAATGCTTCTACATATTACTATAGAGTGGAGAAGCAACAGCAGCACAGATCTAGGTCTGTGAGGCTCTGCATCTGCTGCAGTCACACTGAGAAAATGCCAGAGCTGTGCTACTGAGTCATTCCCAAGGCACCAGCCCCCCAGAGCTGCACACTGAATATACATGTAGATTTATGTGGCTAGAAACTCTAAGAAATGCATAGACCTTAGGACTGATGAAGAGGACTGGCTTAGATGCAGAAAATGACTTTTTCACCCAGTTCTGCATAGGCTGTCCACTTAAGGAAATGACCAGATGCACAGGTTAATCCCATCACTAGCCCCTCTTCCCTCCATACCTTTCCACCCACAAAAAATCTGATCTCCTGGACACAGTACAAGATGGTTTGTGCTGCTTAACTGGAAGTGTGATAATATTTCACAATAAAACTCCTTCACAAGAGAGGTTTTGCCTATGGGTTCTTCTGTTGTCAAGCAAGCAGCTAGCTCCTTCATTGCAGCAGACACGCTTGCTTCTGTTATTTCCTTCTGGCAGAGCCCCACCTCTAACTTCATCAAACAGCAAGCATGCCAATTTCTTCATTTGCTCTTCACATTCCCCTGAGAAACACAACAGCCAAGCTGGACTGTAGAGATACCGCAGATGACAACAAACATGGTCCAGAAGTTAGGCTCCTCCTCAGTAGTTCCCTAAGGCATACATTGTTTTCTTTCTCTCTAAAGGTTTTATTCTTGAGAATGGATACTGCTGATGTAAAGAGGCATTTGGCAGGTAACCCATGCCTTTCCCTCAGCACCACATAAAATTATACCTGAGAAAGTGCATCTCTACACCTTAATGTACTAATGTGTCACTGTCTCAATATTCTTTTAACTGATTGAAAATATTCCTCAGCTCTCTCATTTGCTTCTATCTCACTGGAAATAAGAGAGATAGTGCTCAGGAACTGTTTTGGAGCAACTCAGGATTTGATTGTGGAGTGCCACAATATAAGAAGGACTTAAAACTATTACAGAGCATCTAAAGGAGGGCTACAAAGATGGTGAAGGTTCTAGAGGGGAAGACATGAGGAGCACCTGAGGTCCCTTGGTTTGCTCAGCCCAGAACAGAGCAGGCTGAGGGGAGGCCTTGTTGTGGCCTACAGCTCCTCATAAGGGGAGTGGAGGGGCAGTGCTGAGCTCTGCTTTCTGATGACAGCAACAGAACCTGAGATAACAGCATGGAGCTGCAGCAGGGGAGGGTTAGGTTGGTGGTAGGAAGAAGTTCTTCACCAGAGGGCAGTGGGCATGGAACAGTCTCCCCAGGGCAGTGGTCACAGCCCCAGGCTGCTGTGACAAGGAGCATACAGACAGCGCTCTCAGACATAGGGTTTGAGTTTTGGGTGGTCCTGTGCAGAGCTGGGAACTGGACCTGATGATCTCCGTGAGTGTCTTCAAAGATGGGATATTCTGTGATTCTATTATTTAGTTTCAAGAGCAGCTCAGTCTCTCTAAGGTAACCTTCTCCAGCAGTCCAGAGGAGAAGCTGTGGATGCCTTCTGCGTGCTCTGTATATGTGAAGAGTATTCAAAGCAAGCCTAAGGATAGAGCTTGCTAATTGAGTTGTGACTGAAACAATTGAAGATCACAAGGGAGAAGCAGAGTGGGATGGTCTGGCACAACATAGCCTTCAGCAAGAGACCCAGTGTTGTCCAAGAACATGCATTGCGCAGGTTGAGGACTGCTATTCATGTCTCCTTCAAGCAACAGCTTAATTCACATGGCTCATCTTGTTTTCTCTTGTGCCTGTTAATCTGAGGAAAGCATTGACTGGATGAAAATGTAAGTAGCTATGTATGTGTTTATCACAGCTATCATCCAGCCATTACAGCTGAACAGGAATTCATTATAAGCTATTATGTGTATTATGCTAAAACATTACACAAAATGAGGTCTTCTTATTTAAGATGCATATTTTATATCTCTAGGTAAAGAGTCCTACTCCCAAGAATATATAAGTTAACAAAGGGAAGGATTTTTCTCCTCTACAGACTGGAAAGATGGATTGTTCTTGTCTATTGAAGAAATAGGTGGCTTGCTAACATCACCCAAACAAAGCATGCAGGGTAAATGAAAGACATGCTGAATCCAGGTGTCTTCCTCATCCACTGAAAGCCTAGCTAGCTTTCATAACAAATAAAAACAGATAGTATATCATTTGCTTGGAAACTAAGACACCCTTATCAACAGTTATTGTTCCTCCTGCCTTTCTTTGTGGAAAGAGAAAAGGGTCACTCCTTGTTTGTCCTCCTTCTACCATGAAACAAAGTATGCTATTGCTGTGTCTCTGATACACACCATCATTATATGGTGGACACAATTTTGCAGTGGTACAAGGTGAAAAATCATAAACATCCTGCCAGACAAATCTGAATTCAGGAAAACCACAGCCACATTCCTCAGAACTGAGCTGCTCAAGGCAGGCCTTTAAAGTTACATTTTAGCACTCCAGAGAATATTTCCACCTACAGATTTCCAGATACAGCCACTGCATTGTGTAGAGATTCTTGTTTGTTTGTTTGTTTTTCATATGCTGGAGAACTTGGCTGTAGTTCATAGCAATTGCAGGGTTGTTGCTGGCACTCAATAAGCACAAAGGTAGCCCTTGGCAGAGCACCCCATCACCGTGACTCTTCTATCTGCACAGCTTTCGTGTTACCCCTCTCCCTTATCATATGTTAGACCCAGAGTTCATATGTTTCAGCAGCTCTCCATATCAGCAGCTCCCAGTCATTCCATCTCCTAGCCAAATATTCCCTCCTTGCGGAGAAGGGGATAGGAGAACGTAACTGTTCAAACCTCAGTATCCAAGATTAAGTGAAAAAAAAGATTTTCTTTCCCCCTATTCCCAGCTCAGCTCTGATGTCCTTTGAATTTCTTTCTCTTCCCAGTCTTACTCCTGCTTGCCATTTGACACCTGGAGACCTTTTAGCCCATAGCTCCTGTCCCACCAACATGGAGAGAAGCTACGGACAGTCTGGTTCCAAACTGGACATGCATCACCCCACAGTACCGTGCTGCAGTCACTCAGACTTCTCACAGAGGTATTTAAACGAACCTGGCTGCAATTCAGAAATACATACACACATCCCTGGTCCTGCACAAAGCTATCCAGGGACCCAACCCCTTTATAATAGCAGTAATTTATGCTTGTCCTCTTGGTCCATCTGATCTTCTAATGGCTGGGGCACTAACACACATGAATTACTGCTATGCTCCAAACAATTTACCAGAAGAAAAGAGAGGTATTATGAACTTACGCAGATGCCAGACGCTCACTGTCTTTGTTGTGGCTTCAGATATATTTGTCATGTTTTATGTTTGGTACCTTAAGACATACCATACTGGGTCTGGCTGGGATGGAGTTAATTTTCTCCACTGCAGCTGTGTTATGGATCTGTGACCAAAACAGTGCTGATAACACAAGGATGCTCTAGCTGTTGCTGAATACTGCTTGCAGAGCGTCAAGGCCTTCTCTCCTGTCCCCTCTCCCCCACAGCAAGTATGCTGGGCATGAGGCTGTGTGGGGACACAGCCAGGACAGCTGATCCCAGCTGACAAAAGGGATATCCCACACCATGTAACACCTCTCTCAGCAATAAGAACTCGGTGTGGGGAATTCTTCCAGGAGACCATTGTTCAGGAACTGGCTGGCTATCAGTCAGGTGGCGGTGACAGCTTTCAGTATCACTTGATCTTCTGTCTCTTTTCTTTTAATGTTATTCTCCACCCCCTCGCACCATTTTATTTATTAAGCTGTCTTTATCCCAACTCACAGTCTTTCTCACTTTTGCCCTTTTGATTCTCTTCTCTATTCGCATCCCAGTGTGGGGTAGTGAGCAAACTGTGTGGGGCTCAGCTGCCTACTGGGGTTAACGCATCAGACAGGATTTTCTCCAGCATCTGTTCTGGGAGAAAGGCTTCCTTCAGTAAATTCCAGTTTTCTATTTTTGAAAAGCTCTATACATTATGGTATAGCTGTGGTATAGCTGGAGCTGTGATACAGAGAATGTAACACACCCATTTGGTGGAACCAGTATGCAAATGCAGTTGTGGTCAATTCCCCTACATCCATCCTTCACGACAATGCAGACATTGACACGAGTAGATATCCCAACATAGAAGAAAACAGTGGTATAAAATAAAGACTGCTTTATTAGCTTTCCAGTCACCTACTGCATACCAGTTGCTAAGTGATAGGAATTTGTCTTGTTTCACAGCCACATGGCTACCAGTCTAACAGCTCATCATGCTTTCAAGCAAGTTATACGTGTGTAGTCCTTGTGAACCACAACTTGCTTCAGCAGGCTTACAGCAGTCCTGTTTGCTATTGGTAAAGTCCAAAACAGAAACCACGTCTGTCCTTGCTATCTGTCATAATGCATACTCAATCAGACATTATCAGAACATTAACTGTGGTGAACTGCAAGGGTTCTCTCCTCTCCAGGCAGTTAAGGATCAATTCATATATGTAAAAGCCACTGCCCATACTGTAGACATCTACAGCTGAGCTGGGTCCCTCAGGCTCCCTTTATAGTCAAGGAAGAGAAACTGCTGTTTATAGATCACAGTTTGTCACCACCCAAAGCTAATATCCCTGTTTGGTTTATAAATATTTCCAGTCAATTCTTCTGGTGAGTTGATTCTATTGTAGTAATGGGAATGTACTGGGCTAAACTTGCCATTTACATCTACTTCCACTGAAGAAAGATGGTATGGAAACATCCTGTTTGCAAGGAAGTAGGTACTGGATACTGTTAGGTAACGGACATGACACAGCATCCATTTTTATGTCACTTCCCAGAGGCAGACATCTTTATGCAACTGCAGCAGAATATCCCAGTTATATTTACTGCTTACTTTAAAGTAACGTATTGATATATTTTGCAGATTATATATATATATCCTTTAGAAATGGTCACTCCTGTTATGGCCCCTGTATGCTGCTTGTGGCACTGAGAGCCTGCAGAATGCCTGCCCTGTTGTCTGCAGTCTTCCCAACAGCCCAGATACAGGGCCCATCCCAGGGATGCCTGTAACTCCAGCATCCAAGCATCCAGCATCCAAGTAATAGTAATTACTCTAAGACAGGCTGAAGTTCTAACAACCATTTGCCATTAAGCCAGAAATAAGATTTTCCTTGACATTTTCAGCCTTCCTTTTTCCAGGCTGCAAGACCTGTGCTTTGCCATCCGCTTGGAAAAGCTGCATGCAGTCCCTCCTACAGGTGTATTAGCAATCATTAGCATCATACATGTTAATTCAAGTTGCTTTGCTATACTTGCATCTTCCAGCACATGCAGAGTTGATCACAAAAAGCATGGCAGTCAGAGATATAATGTACACAGTAAATATGTTGGACCACCTTGAGCTTGCACATAGATATCAATGCTTTCAGCCAAAGCCAAAAGGGAAAAAAGCAGAAATAAAGGATACTGCCACTTACTGTGACCCCCATCCCCTAAATTCCTTAGTTTTGCACAGTGTATGTTGTCCTTGCCTTTACTGTGACGGAAGGAATCACAGCATTATGAGATGCATCAGTTTGAAGAGCTCTCAGGATGCCTTTAGACTGACGTTCTGCTCAAAGCAGGGAGATCAGACCTAGCAAGATCAGACCAGATTGCCCGGGGCTTTCTCATGTCTGGCAACATCCCAGTTTTGCACAGAAAATACCAAGACCTTGCTATCCTGACTGCTCTTCCTCAAGTCTTGCTACAGGTGCACCCAATGTGACACAGCATCTTGGACCTGCTGCAGTCACATGTCAAAGATTAACCTGTAAAATTCCTTCCCCAGGAGTTCACTGTGAACAGAGTGAGGTTGATGAACAGTCTCTGCTCAAATACTTACAGTAGATGTAAACTTAATACAAATTTGCTGGAAATTAGGCATGCACTTAGAAAATTTGCTGCATTGCGTTTCCAAAACAGGATGGAAAACAAAGGAAGCAATTCCTAAAAAATAAGCAGGTTGAAGATACTCAGCTAATAATTTTATTCAGTGTTTGCACTGCTTCAAAGATTCAGGTTGAGAGAGCTGGAGCTGCTCAGACTGGAGAAGAGAAGGCTACAGGGAGACCTCATAGAGGCCTTTCAGTACCTGAAAGGGGATCTATAAGAAAAAAGAGGGGAGAGTCAGATTGGATATCAGGAAAAAGATTTTTAC
This sequence comes from Bambusicola thoracicus, assembly GCA_002909625.1. Lineage (NCBI taxonomy): Eukaryota > Metazoa > Chordata > Aves > Galliformes > Phasianidae > Bambusicola > Bambusicola thoracicus. The sequence goes on along the minus strand of PPHD01021124.1, from coordinate 142 downwards.
AGTGAGGGTGGTGAGGTACTGGCACAGGTTGCCCAGAGAGGTGGTGGATGCCCCGTCCCTGGAAACATCCAAGGTCAGGCTAGATGGAACTCTGAGCAACTTGATCAGGCTGTAGGTGTTCCTGTTCATTGCAGGGGAGTTG
>PPHD01021123.1:0-13375 GCA_002909625.1 Bambusicola thoracicus | reverse complement strand
ATCTTGAACCACTTCCAGCATGACTTCAACACCAAATAACATTTGCTATTAGTAACATAATAGTTGAAATTTTACCTGCATGCTAAGAGCTGGGGGAAAAGGCAGCAGCCCCAGGTTCATGCTCAGCCTCCAAAGGAAGTGAAAAGTTCCCATCAAGCTGTCATTAAGCACCTCTCAGATGGAGCACACATCTGTACATCCGCTCCGCAAGCAGGGCACAAGGGCAGCTACCAGAAGTTTTAATGCTTGCCCATAATGGGACAGCAAACCCCAACAGAAAGCCAGGAACCTTGACAGAAACTCAAGGAAAACCAAAAGGAAAATGAGAAAACGGCGCACAGAGCAGGACAGAAGGCCTGTTCTCAACCTTCTGTAAGCCGTGAGCCACCCTCAGAGCAACTTGGAGCCAGCACAGAGGGCCAGTCCTGTGCTAACACAGCAACACAGTGCAGAGAAGGAAGATGCACTCTATGGGTTAGGGACTAACTACAGACAGGTGTGGCTTATTTCCATAAACTGCAGTCACGTCCTGCTGTCGCACCCTTCGCCTCTCCCAAGCTCCACGTTTTAAGGAATTGAATGAGGAAACAAGGCTGAAACTGCTGATAGCACCCTGCTTTGTGGCACTCATTTGCCAGATGCCAGCTATGCTGTTTAATAAGCAGCAAAGGCCAGGAAACCTATCAAGGTCAAATAAGATCCATCTGAGCAAAGGATGCACAAAATACCTGCTCCAAACTCAAGTTAAACCTTGGTTTTCCAATTACTGCCACGAGAATGAACCATCACTCCTCTCTGGGACTTAACCCCTCTGGGTGCACCACGTGGCAGAGGCAGCAGTTGCACAGATCAGATTCCAGCATTCCCGGGTACTGTGGACTGCATGGATTCACTCTTGAGACTTTAAAACACAGCCTGTGCACCACTTAGTATCAGAGCCACCGGCAAATCCTGCTCTGCTGACTCACTGCTTCCACTTGTACAGGAGTTCAGATGCACGCACCTTGTGTGCAACTGGGAAAAGCAGGGGCAGGGCTGCAGGGGAGAGAAGCAGAGCTGAGAAGAACCCCGCACCTTCCTAGAGGTTGGTCTGGTGCCACTGCAGGGAGCAAGCAACGGCGACATTACACAGCAGCTCCCAACTCAGGCATTCCTGGCAGCAATAGTAATCGCTTAAACATCACCACCACAAAACTCCATTTGCACCAGAAAACCTATTTGCAGGCAGTTACCTGACTAATCGCGATCCCCGAGGTGCTCTCACTTGTGCAAGCCAACACCCAGAAACTGACAGCGCTTTTCATGGAGATCATCTCCCATGCGTTTGACACTTCAGTGGTTTTCTTAAATGTCAGTCTGAAGGCTGAAAACCTCAATGGCTGTTCACTACCAAGTAGCCCATGCTGGAATTTCATTTCAACCATTCCAAGCCCCAGCTATATTCATACACGTTTTGCTGCTTCTGAACAGGCAACTTCAGCATAAATCTTTACAGAAAGACACAAATACCTTGAGGCTCTGTTCTGTGGAGTTCTGTGGTAGGTAGCAGCATACCTGGCATTAGTAAATTTCAACAAAAGTCATTAAGACAAATTAAGTTCCAGCCCTAAAAGACTGCTTTGCGCACCATAATATCTACTTACATCAGTCACCGTTGCGCTCATATCCAGCGATCATTTGCTTGCATGGAGAGCAAGTTTCAATTGAAAAGAAATTCAGCCAGCAAGTTCAGTGTCAAGCTGAAGGACAAGTTCTGTTTCTACAAGAGGATTATTTTAAGGTTCAAGTTCTGCAGAGCTAACAGGTGAGTAAAGGGATGTTTTGGGGACTGACTCACAAAAGAAATGCCATTAAGAACCAGCAGTACCTTCATTTCCATGATATTAGACCCCTAGATTTCAGCAAGGAGCCACCTATGCATTTTGTGATCCTGCAGCACTGGAGCACGCACTGCCATACAGTGAGACAAGCACACGAATCAGATGGACCTCAAAAGTATGTAGGTGTCTGCAAGGAACTTCTCAACATGAATTACAAGGCATGCTGCATCTCCAACAGTGCTCGGTTTGAATTTTTCCTCAGATAGTGGAAATAAAGCAGCCTCGTACTACACCTACTTCCGTTCAACCCCTATTAAGCCTGCAATCAACTTAGGTAATAGATTACTCTGCTATTCACCGGGTCTGTGTATTGAACCTAGAGGAAACAAAGGCTGAATCAATACAGTGACAGGCGCTTCTGCTGTCTGGCACAAGTGTCTTCAGCTCTCAGTGTTTGTACGCCAGCTTTCAGAAAGCAGCAATGACAGAATTAAGTCTAACCCAGAACAATTAACCTTACATGCAACACACACACACACCTCCTTTTTAGCAGCTTTGGTTTTAAGTCACAGTATTTTCTCATTATTTCTGTTTACTGACCATATTGTTGATGGTATCTGAAGAAGCACTACCCAACTGTTACAGCAGTGGAGAGCTGAGGCATGCAGTCCTGTGGTAGGAGAGGGGCTAAACCCAGCTACCCTAAAGCTGGGTTTCCCAAGTTGGCTCAGGAAACTTAAAGGGAGAATTACAACTGCATTAAGAGGAACCACAACAGAGAGCTGCTTTTCTGCTCTATCCGTCACAGCAGCCGCTCAGGACCAGCCAGTTTAGTCTCACCAATTTTCAAGCAATTCCAGAGAACAAGCACTTTCCTAGCCAAAGGCTGTGGGCACCAATGCTTTGTTTCATTCAGTGTGCTAGTCACTCAGGTTACACATAAACAAATAAGTGCTTTTAAAACCACATTCTTTCTCAAACATCTCTACAGTTCAATAGCTCTTGCTTTCATTTTCCAGTTCTTACATCAGTCACCGAGCCTTTCAGCACATATCAAACCCAACACAACAATAAAAAAACCTTAAAGGATGTCCCTCAACAAATCCTTGGGCAGCTTCAAAGCCTTACTGAAAGGAGAAAAACAAACATAACAATAAGCAACAACGGAACACACCTGCTTTATTTTTCCCTGTGCAGGTCAATTTATGTTGAAGTCAGAAATGGGAACAGAAATCAGGCATTCCACCCATCTGTCTCTTCCACTCCACAAATCACTCTGATTTCAACAACCACAAGGGCAAAGATTGCCTTCTAAGTAGTCTTTTTGTGGTATTTATACACAAACTACATCCTCTGAAGTTTTGTTCTTAGTTAACCTCAACTGAAAGGATAAAGGGACCGACCAAACCCATCTTTCAGTTGACTTCTAAGATTTTACAACTCAGTACTGGAGTCGGACTGTTCTCTTGAACGGAGATTGCCAGGCTGGCACAAACAATATCTAAGCTAACAGAAAATGGACTGAATCATTCTACATTTGCTAGCAAGCAGTGATTCTGAATGGAAGACTCACTGAAGAAAAGCAAGCTGGTACGAGTGCCAAAAGAAACAGTGCCATGCAGCTGCAGGACATGAAGTCAGTTGTCACAACGACCAGAGTGAGGACCACCGACTGCTGCCAGCACCGAAGGCTGCCACTGGCACACATGCAAGAAATGATTAATCCAAAGCAAAATGGATACTCATCCATTTCAGTCCAAAACGAGAACGCATCCAAATCCAGGTCACATTTAGTATCGGTTTACAGTAAACAACATATTGAAAAGTGTACCACTCCAAAACGCACATCTTTCAAAATGCCAAATTCACTTGCTTACTTGGAATTGCTTTCCTGCACAGAGCGCTCGACTCATCGGGTTAGAAGCTCGCTGTGACCATGACAGCCCAGAAGACCTGCTGCTGGCTGCTGCTCACGTCCTCAGAGGGTCACTGTAAAAGCCAAGACATTGTGCGTTAAGAAAGCAGGGCTATTGGCCAGCCTCCTATTAAAAATACTAGAGGGATTGTAACACAAGGATTCTCTCTAGATCTACCCACAGCTGGGATATACAGTAAAGCAATATGCTGACATAGGCAGCTATTTGAAAGAGTATTTCCCTACAGACATGGAGACAGAAGATCCCCGTGTCCATTCAAGGTCTATAACAGCTTTTGTCGCATCTAGAGGGGTCTGGAGCACTTCCTGCCCCTCATCCAGTAGGGCATGGCACTGCATGGAGGGAGGAAAGGCTGAAAGGAAATATATCCCCAGATACTCTCTGTGGGGAGCTGGTAAAGTCACCTGGGCTCTGAACCAATCGCAAATGAGGTAACTGCTGAGCTAGCACAAAGGAAGCATAGGAGGAGGGCTGAAAGCCTTCTGTGGTGGTCTTCAAGCTAACAAAGTTCACTTACAAGAAGGAAAGCACTTGCACCAAAGCTAAGACAAAAACGTAAAACCAAAATGTGCTCGGCCAGCATCCTCCAAGGGTGGCACAATGGCAACAGGCTTTTACCCAGTCCCTTAGGTGCTCAGCTCTTACCAAGTCTGTGCACAGGCCGACGGTAAGGCTGGCAGCAGCAGACAGAACTGAAAGCAACGCGCCCGTCATCCAGCCCTGCACTTTCTAAGGGAGACTAGAATTGGAAGACTGGAGCTCTGCCACTTGCCAAGAAGCAGGAAGGCAGGGCGGGCACAGCACAACGTGCAGATAAGGAGAAACAGATGGCCCTGCTCTTCTCACATTCGTTAGAAAAATGCTGCTCAGACACTTCCATCCAAACACCAGTGGGGCAAAATTCCACCCCACCTGCTGAAGCAGAACTAAATACAAGCCACCCCCTAGCAAAAAGCAAGCAGTGATTCTCTGCCCAGTTTGATTCTAGGATTGCCTGGAAATCCATATTTGGATTTCACATTATGTTCCTGGCTCATTTTTCAGGACTGTTTCATGGAAGCACTTTGGAGACAACGGCAGCACACCATCGGATGCCTGCTGACCCAACACACAGCCCTTAACCCGAGCATCATCCATACATCTCCAGTAAGGCCAGCCCCATTTCCATGGGTCCCTGAGCCTTATCTCCCGGCAGCAGGAAGCCTCCCAAGCACACTGTATTCCCTGACTGTATGCTCACCTGCCAAGCTTCACAAAGCTTTAGAACCACTCACCAGCTGCTGTAACACTCTGCAACCAGGCAAAAGGCTCCCAGCACAGTCTGCCTGCTTCTCCAGAAAGGACTGATCCTTACGACAGAGCATGAACCCAATTATCTGAGAGCCACTTACATACAGGAAAGCAGGAGTGATTCACAGCAATGCTGAACTCCATTCACCTCTGAAGTCACAGTGGTGACAGAGCTATGACAAGCTTTGATAAAGCTCATTCTGCCTGCTTGTGGCACACACACAACCACGCAGTGCTTTTAGAGCAAACTGATCCTTGATCTTGGAGGTTTTTTCCAACCTTGGTCATTCTATGATTCAGTGTATTACATGCTGTGCACTTTTCAGAAATAAAGGCCTCCCTTACCTAACTCGCCAGGCTGGCACACCAAGCTCCTCCCAGAGCTGAAACGGCTTCTGTGCCATGGGGCCACAGGTGCCAAGCCCTGCACCTAGCTTCACACAGGCACGCTCCAGTCCCTCTGTGGAAGTAGCTCACTTCTGGAGTTGCTAAGCAATAGCAAGCTGCAATGGCATAAGAGAAGTCCACTTCCATTTCAGCATGTGGGATGACAGCATTCAGCTCTGTGGTACCACTTGGTTTTAACACCTTCAGCAATGCAGAAGCATCAGCTACAGGGCATTTCTGATGGTTTTGGCACTACTGATTTCTGAAGATGAAGAAGGAATGCTGTTGTTTTCATGGCACTCAAACACCCCGTGAAGCTCATTCACTTTATATGTACTGTTTCACATCATCTGACCCAACACACAGCAGCAGGTACGTGCACAAACAGCCACCTCAAGCTCAAGGCAGGCTCAGGGCTGAACCTGTACTATTGCATTTAAATAGACAGCTGCTTGGAGAAGCTGCAAGATTTCCATAAAGAGCATGCAAGCCCTTCCATTAACATTCAAGTGTTTTACAGGTGAATGCTACCACCATGATCATCCATGCAGAACTGTAAGAGAACCAACAGCTGAAACAGTTTCAGAGAGCATGAGTCTGTAAGTAAGTACTAAGGGCCACTATCAATTCCTCCTTGTCCTATATGTCAGCTCTGTCTGCAAAGCACAGACATGAAGCTGTGGAGATGGGGATTCTCCTCTTCCCACCCAACAAGCACACACAAGCAGCAGCAAAGCAGGAGCACTACAAACGTCGTGCAAGTGGGCTGTTCCTACACCCTTCTCCAGTACAAACAGCAAGATCAGGAATGGCTGCAGAAGCTGGATTAACCAGCTGCCAACTGCTCCTTGGGAAAGGCATCTTGCTGCTATATTTTAGGCTTACATCCAATTTACTCTTCTGACTTCGTTTGCAAAAGGCAAAACATTTTGGCTCCTATTTCCATTTTTGAAAGCTTTAGAGGCAATTGCCCACTGCCACACACTGGATTTTTAATCACTGCTCAACGAAGTGTTACATCCCCTTCAGCTTTTTTGCATGGGAAGAAATTAGCACAGCAGTTGACACGTTGCAAAAACCAGTCCTAATTTTCCAAAACCCCAAGAAAGCTGTTAGTGTTATGACCGATGGCAACACAGTCCAGTGAAGCAGCAAGATTTATTCACAGGATTACCTGAGCACCTGAAGAGATCTGACAAAACAGAAGATGATGCTTGCAGCAAGCGCTTCCACCACTATTAAATGGCTCTGCATTTCTGTGGAAGGACACAACTGGGCTCACACACAGCTCAGACATCTGCACACCCTCTACTCCAGCCTGTATAATGCCAGCAAAAATAACACACCACCACGTCTTGATTATGTTTACTGTCAAAGCACAACAAAGCATGGCTTTTAGAAGTGTCAACACGAGTTAAGAGGCCAAAATGTTTAAACCCCTTACTGAACCAGAGCAGACACAAAAGTATAGGTAGGAAAGTCAGCTTCCACTGAGAACTAACCAGACCCCAAACACCCTTTCACCACTGCCTGGATTTCCTTTTAGGTCACAATAGACAAGACTAAACCACAAGTATACAAGAAACAACAATCCCACTTCCATTAAATGCTTGATCTCTTCCACCGTTTCCAGCATCACCACTCCTCTCTCAATGAAACTAACAGTAGTTAATTACAATAAAACAAGTTATTACTACATTGGAAAACATTAAAAAAGAGAGAGAGAGAACATATTAACTAATTAACTAATTCAGCCTGGTAATTTTCAGCATATTCAGTGTTTTATTCAGTGTGGACCTGCCCAGATAATTACCACAGGTTGCAGTAACAAGGTCTCACTATTTAGACAGACCATATTTTCTGAATCAATATTTGGAAGAAATCTCAGCTTTGATGCTCATCTCAAGGCACTCTGATGTAACAGGGTGAGACCCCGCTGACAGAGCTGGGGCTCTTCAGCATGGAGAAGAGAAGGCTCTGTGGGGACCTTCCAGCACCTGAAAGCAGCCTGCAGGAGAGCTGGGGAAGGACTTTCTGTAGGAGCAGGTAGTGAAAGGATGAGGGGAAAAAGTTTTAAATGGGAAGAGCATAGATTTAGACTAGATATTAGGAAGAAATCCCTTATGTGAGGGTGGTGAAACACTGGAACAGGTTGCCCAGAGAAGCTGTGGATGCCCCATCTCTGGAAGCATTCAAGGCCAGGCTGGATGGAGCTGTGAGCAACCTGGTCTAGAAGGAGGTGTCCCTGCCTAAAGCAGGGGGGTTGGAACGAGATGATCTTAAAGGTCCCCTCCAACACAAACCATTCAATGATTCTATGATAAGAGCTTTCTGAATGATGCACTGCCTGCTGCTAAACAAGCTTTCAAAATGCACACACCTTGAATATTGGCAAACCCATCACGGGTTCCCTCAACTTGCAATCCTGAAACCCACGTAAAAAGGTAACACGCCTCTTCCCCCCCAAAAAAAAACAACCAGAAAGTTACAGGCCTTTGTTTCATTCCATGACCTTCTGTGTAACATGCAGTGTGTTCACCAGGCTAAGCTTTTAGCAACAAGGAAGCTGCTGCTCTTGGAACATGCAGTAACAAGACTGAAGTTTCTCATCTTCTGTCAGTAGTGACAACCACTTCAAACAATACTGCTTATTTCTACCCACCAAACCTGTGACTGACAACTCATTTGGATCATTTTCTATCAGTCTGTATTTGTTTTGGCCTGCTAGAAACTGGAGGAAGACTGGTTGCAAGTTGAGGACTCCACGCCAAGCATGGGTAATGGGGGGCTATGGGGATGGAGACAAATGGTTCACCTCCACCGAAAAGCAATATTGTGCATCAGAATTTATACTAAGCTCATGACAGGAATGCTTCTGGGTGTGAGATAAAGCCAACTCAAAAACACACCACATCACTTTAAACTTCGCTCTTTCCATTTCCCACTTGTTTGAAAACAGACCCTTCAACATGTCCCATCTTTCCATCCTTACAATGAAGAACTGATACGAAACAGCAAGGCGTCACTTTCCCTTCCAAACAGAAGGGCTCAGTGTTTCTACCAGACTTTGTGACACCGCTTAGCATTTAATACTTGGGGTTAGTTTTGTGACGAGCTCAGTTACAGACTGCAACTTGGAGATGTTAAAAGAAACAAGCGCAGCACAAAACCAGACCTGTTGGGCTGGTTTGCAGCTCTAGCAGGGTTAAAAACGCTAGTTCAGATTTGCTTTTGGGAACACGATCCTCCAGTGGTGACTGAATGCCTGCTTTGTCAGCTACCCAGTAAGGACACGGGGTGCACTGCACTCAGTGCATTCAGTTCCAGAAGTACTACTGGATGCCAATGGTTTTCTCGAGCAGAGAGGCCAGGGCATACTTAACAGGACAGCAGATGTGCTGGGGAGTCTTATGGAAATAATCAACAAAAAAAACCACACATCAGCATTCTCCGCTTACCCAGCAAATATACCAAAAATGCTTCCAGGCAGTATTCCCTACATTACTGCAGCAGTTAAAGATCTTCTGAATACTCAAAAATGTGCTGTTAGCAACATGTACATAAAATTCATAAAGGAGACTTCTTGGCTTAGAGATGAATGCATGAGCTTTTAAATTATTGTTCAATACTTTGTACATGGGCCTCTTCTACAGAGCAGATTTACGAGACAACTGTGATGATACAGAACAGCTAATATTGCCACATACACAGTGCTTGAGCAACCACCCCATTTCTGCCTCCTTTTTGATTTCACCACGCTGTCCAAGGAAGCATCACCAAACACAGGTTGTAAAATGGAAAACTGGAAGCAGCCAATATCCAGGTAGATGTATGGCTCTCCCTCCTGAGCTAATCCCATCTCCAGCTTAGAAAAATGACAAAGTTTTGCTCTCACAGTTCCTCCAGGCTGAAGCCAACGCATGCGATATCTGGGAGCGCTTTCTGCAGAGATTCCCTATGGTGCTGCTATGAGGCACTAAGTTTGGCATTCATCTCTTCTATTATTAGCCCTGAATCCAGTCACCACAAGCTTCAGTTCTTCTATTTTCCTGCCATCCCTGTGCAACAAAACAAGTTCACAACTGTTCTCCTGTGCCAGCCTAACCAAGGTGTAAGAGCAGCTGAGCTGTGCACTCTGACTCCATGAGAGCTTTTGACTACTTTCAGTCACAGGAGTTTCCCAAGTCTGTATTTAGAACCCTTCAGGACTACCTTAACTAAATATTTTGTTTGGCTCCCCTTGATTCCATTAAAACTCTGTCCGCAACACGATCTGGCAAAGGGTCCAATACATCCATCATGGTGTTGATGGGGAGCCCACATGCCACTGTGCGCAGCCTGGGATTCCACTCACTGCTGCTTCTCATCTCCCAAGCAGATGGGTGGAAAGAAATCCCCATTTCTGGTTTCCAGGCTACTCACAGATTCAAGCAGGTACTTTCACACCACTACCTAATTTTTAAGCTGTCACAAGGTGTTGGTCTTCCCCCTCAGATCTCTCACAAACAGAAGCCAGGTTACAATCCACAGGTTGAGAACACACTGTAATAACACATGGGAGAGGTCTGAGAACACCTTCCCTTCCCACAAAACAGCAAATACCAGAAATGTGAGTTTCCTCCACAAGAAAAATTACACAGAAACAGGTTCTTCCACCATTTCTAAGATGTAGCACTAAGATCCTCAAGCACCACAAGTGGCAGCATGACTGATCCTGATGAGCGCACACCCGCATCTCCAAGTACCCAGTGCTGAACTGTACTCACCAGACCCCTCCTCAGCCACATTGCCCTTCCCAGGCACATTGCTGCCACCACTCCTGGGCTGTTTTTCCAGAGCAGAACCTGATCAGGCTGTCAAGATGGCACTCCTCAAGCACACTGCAGAAATACATCACATGGCTTAGCTGTATGTAGCTGCTGTGCAGCAATATTCGGTGACAATTTGGGGGAGAAAAAATTGCTGTCAGCTATTTCATACAAAAATAAAGCTGGTTACAGAATACAGAAGTTTTTCACATTAAAAAATGGCTTGAGTTGTAGCACCCTGATCAAAATGGACATCTGCAGCTGACACATTGCCCCAAGCAGCCCACTCCCAGCCCTCAGCTATGCCAGGGTTCCTTGTTCGCCTGCAGCATTCCCCGTGGCTGCATTCCAGGAGGGGGCAGCCTGCAAGTGCTTCATGCAGTATGTGAAACGCTTTGTTTATCCAAAAATATTTTAGCTCCAAGAGATACGAAAGCAAGATTTAGATTTCAGCATTTGCACAGTAAAGAGATGCAACTCCTACAGATACTGCCAGAAAGTTTCTTCCTTGAGCCTTAGGAAGGCTAGGAGCTGTAAAATACAGCAACAACAAAATTACAGTAAACCAAAAGTTGAAGCATAACAATAATAACGGAGAATAATAATAATATATATTTGTTAAGAGTTGTTATAGCAAGAAGAGAGAAGCAAACTGCATTCAAAGGGTGTCACTGCATTCCTGCTCCCTTTGTTAGGAGTAGATCAAGGTAGGAAAACCTTTCTGCTGCTGAGAGTAAGACAAAACTTACGGGACCTTCCCCACTAAGTGGCTCTGGAAAACCAGAACAGCATAAAACATAAGGAGCTTCCCTGCAGCCTGACCCCCAGTTCAACTGCAAAAGTGAAATCTACCTACCAGTACATCATCTGTTAGCACTGAAGTTTTACAACGTTCATACTATCTTAAAAATAGAAGTCTGCCCCTAGCTTGTTATTTCAGTGGTTACTTAAGGTGAGGAATTAAGCACATCAGTCATCGGAGACAAAATCATGACAGTCAACAGGACAGGGCTTTCAAACAGAATGCTCAATTCAACACAACTCAATCACCCTCAGTTACAGAACTGGAGGACAGGACTACTTAAAATGTTATGGCTCAAAAGCTGTAAGAAAGTACCTTGTTCTCCAGCTGAAAGCCCTTTTCACTTAAAGATGGCATGCCCACCACATACTTGGTTCCTGATCTCGACAACCACAGTAGCCCCACCACACCATCTCAGCAGCAGCTGGTGATTAAGGCACTTTTCAGCACCCAGTCCTTACTGAGCTCCACAGGCTCTCTGTCCCATAGCTCCAGGTGCACATTTCCTTGGGCTGTCGTTTTGCTGTTGGCCTCTGCCAGGAAATTCCCAACCACGTGCACCAACCCACTGTTTCCCTTTGTGGCTTCATTCATCAAGGGGCTTATCTCAAAGCAGCTATTGGTAAAAAGAAAAAGTCCATCTCTTAAGAAAGTGACCTGGAAGTTATGGAAATGCTTTTCTGCTAAGTTCTCTAGATGTAGGTTCGCAGCAAGGCAATACCATAAACTTCAGTATGTTTATGTTACAAACCCCTAGCAGATCCTATGGAGCGTGACAACAATAAAGCAGCGAGTTTTGACACTGCCAAAAATATATGTGCAGAGAGCTGTGCAGTTTGGTAAGCCATTTCCTTTGTTGCGAGGTGCTAACCAAGGCCCAGATCCTCACAGCTTGGGGCTCACCCAGAAGCTGGAGCTCACTCTGTGTGGTCAGAGACCTCAGGCACGCAGGAACTGCACAAAGCAACACCAAGACAATTCAGTATGCAAAAAAAATGAAAGCAACAAAGAAAGTAGGTTGGAATCAACTTTGGTCAGCTCAGTGAGTCCCCTCCACGAGAGTCCCTGATGAGACCTCTGGCACTAACAAGCAGAATTAACCACAGATTTTATGTGAAAACTCAGCTTGGGCCAAAGCTCAGAATAATTTCTGTCCCTGGAATACCAAAGAGTGTGTTACCACTTCAGCATTTAACAAGACAATATCAAGAGCAAATCGCAACCGCTACATGACAATAAAACCAGAGTTTGCTGTCTATTTTTCTTACAGCAGGGACAAAATTGGTTAGCACAAGGCACACTAAGTACCAAATCAGCTTAAAGGCAACACACAAAGCCATCTGCACTATTTCCTGAGGCACAAAACCAAAAGCAGTAAATCATACAAGATTTTGCACCGTGTCAGTCAAACCAAAAATAGAAGGGAAGGGTTGACCCCACCTCCAACGGCTGGGGTCAGGAAAGCAGGCTTCCTCTACCAACAGGAGCTCCAGGTCTCACCACAGCCCTGTTACCTTAGAAGTAGAAACTGCTTTTTTTCGTCTCTACAGACTTGCCTTACAGCACACTGAGAGAAAAGCCTTGCTCTGAACCAAACCGAGACAGGCATGTGAATGGCACCAGGGCTGCAGCACACTTTGAAAGTGGGACAAAGTGAAAACCATAGAGGCCTTAGCCTTTGGAGTCAGTGCAAAGAGTAGTATGCAAAGCTGCTTGGTGCTGCTGAATTTGCATGCCAATCTTAAAGCAGACTGAGGATGCAGCTCGGAAGTGACCTTCAGGCTTCCTGTCCCTTCACATTCTTCTGCTCAGGCTCCAAAACCTGTACAATGACACCGGCCCACAACACATATGTATCAGTTTCCTCCAGTTAAGTTACCCATCCACCACAGACCAAACAAGCACTGCCAGGCACCTATCAGGCCCTGATTTAAATCAGTGGTATACCAGCTCATTAGCTTTTCAGATCACTGCAGATGAAAGAAGAGAAAACTCTATTTCCTTCAGTTCCAGAGGTTTGCAAAAGTTACACTCCCCACAGAGAAACCGTACAGAACTTACGTCTTACTCAAACCCTGTTCATTTATTTTAACTTGGAAACTGAATTAATCATGAGCACAGAGAAGCACAGCTGAGTTTGTGAGCTGCTCCAACCTCACCAGATTTCACTGACCAGAAACCTCTCCCCACCTTGCAAATGCTGGTATTAGGGGAAGGAGGGCTGAGATCTGGTGTGCTACCACGTTACCCATTCCTTTGCACAACCGATCTTACTTTCTCTATCTGAAGCAGAAGGTAATGAAAGGATGGCACGGGCACAGCAGCTGCCAA
>PPHD01021121.1:0-13376 GCA_002909625.1 Bambusicola thoracicus | reverse complement strand
TATGTTATGGCCAAGGATATATTTGGTAGGTCTGTTTTCACATCTACATTTTCGGTCACTGATTTTTGACTGTTCAGACTTTCATCTCCACTCATTAAGAATGATTGAGATCCCTGAGACTAAAGAGGAGGCATACTCAACAGAGCTAGCACACCAGTGCTACTGTGGCCATCAGCAGTCATGGTTCCTTGAGCTGAGGAAAAGTGTTTAAGGAAGTCTGCCTTTACTAGAAAATATAGCTTAAGAGGAAGCAGCCAAAGCTATTTTTTAAAGTTGCAAAATAGTTTCATTTGAAAACAAAAGAAAAACTAATTTGAAAATTTCAGCAACTTGTCTGTGGATAATTTTAGTGAAATGTTTCAATTTCAAAAGGTCAGCATATTTCCCTCACGTTACTGTCCAAAATAAAATTTGAAACTTACTTAGTTTCAAAACAGGACTCAGCTCAGAATTAAAAAACAAACACACAGGAAAAAAAAAAAGAAAAGCAAGAACAGAAAAAAAACACCAAATACTTACTTGTACGTAAAAATACCATTCTGTCCTCACTGTTTAAATTCACCACAAAAGAAAAGTTTTACTTCAAATAGCTCTCTGAGTCAAAGGACTGATGACCTTCCTAGCTCTAACAAGAAGCTGTAACACAGCCAGAAGATCCTCCACATTTTAACATGTATCGTTAATTTGTTTGACCACAGCCATTGTGAAAAATTCTAGTGGTCTTATCTCAGTCTGAGGAAAAGGAGTCAATTCAGGACAAGTTGTTTCTTGTACTCCCTGTGGGAAGTCTGCTCCTTGGATGAAAGGATGTGGCTGCTCATGGCATTCAAGTCTAACTGGAAGCTATCTTTGTTCAATTCTAAACTCAGTGTTTAGATTGTAACATAGATTGTGTCTGTCCAGACAATACAGAAACAAGGAATAGGTCTTGCACTGGAAGAGTTGTGAATCTCTTTTTAAAATTATCCTAACTACAATTTGTCCCAGGTACTATCAGACAGTACTTGGCACAGCTGTTCTAGGAAATAGAATCACAAGGTTGGAAAGGACCTACACGATCATCTATTCCAACCATCCTCCTATCACCATTACTACTCACTAAACTACCAAACTATATCTCAAAGCACCTCATCCAGATGCCTCTTGAACACAAATACTCAATTTCTTTTGGAGGTTGTGAATTAGAAGTGAATATATGCTAAGCTTTACCCTGGATTTACATAGTAACAGAAAGCTGTTCAAATAATCTTCTCAGGATACTGTTGGAAATCTACCATTGCCTCGATTCTCTTTGTCTTCAGAAGGAAAATGGATTTTTCCTTCACTGTTTCCACACTGTTTTCAGAGTGACCTAGTCACAAAGAGGACAGAAGATGGCAACAGGTTTTGAGATTTTGTGTATAGGTATGTATGAGGTCAATCAGAATACCGCCAACATTATGGTGGGTAGATAAGAAGGAATGGGAGTAGTCACAGATTTTCTCAGTTAGCTTTCTAACATCCGTCTATGTCCCAGGCCTATACAGTTCATTTCCTCTGCTGGCCATAGAGCTGAACTCTAGGAGGTGAAGTCTCTTCTAGATACGACTGAACCCAACTGAACCACATTCTGAAATAAGGAAAAACAATAGTGATTGAGCAACATTTTGTTCTGCTTTGTGTTCTGAACATTCAGAGTTTGATTAAAATATGGAAGCTCATTTATTATCACTTCTTTTTCTTTTCTCTTTTAAAGATATATTTGATTTTGAGGATACTAACTAATAGGCCATGTGATATCTAGGAGAATCAAGTATAAATGGAACTGCTAACAGTGACTGTGGCCTGTTGCCACTGGTTCCTTCATGTACACCAGTTCAAAAAGAACCACAAATTGCTTCATTATGTTGCATTTTATATTTGCTGCAAGCTGGAGTAAATGATCACCCAGCTACAAGCAAGGTACTCACTGCTCTGTGCATTACATCTGATAGCAAGTGCTAGTGTCAACCCCAAGTAATCAACAATCATGAGTCAGACCTCCATTCTGCCTCCACACAACAAAGAATTCTTAATGTAGAAATCAACAACAACAAAAGCACTGGGAAGGAGAAAACTGCCTGCTGAAATTGGAAGCTGAGTTTTTCACTCTGCTCTTGTTAGAATCAAACTCTTAACTCTTGATGCTCTCATATATTTGCTTGAGTTCAGGAGCTGGAACTTTGCAGGAACAGTGTCATTGTACTCAAACATAAATATGAGAGCTGATAGCCCTGTGCAAGTTATCTCCTGAAATTTGGGTGGATCCCCGAACATAAATACCTAGTCCAGATCTGGAAAACAGTTACCTAAAAGGACAGCTGATAACCTGAAGACTATTTCAGACATGTATGCAGTTTACTGTTTAGTTTTATGAAATACATCATTTTGTGTTAGAATTGATTGATGAAATACATCAATGTGTTAGAAAGTAGCTACAATTCAGAATTCATTTCAGGCTGTCCAAATAACATTGCATTAGCAAATGAGTAATCACAACTTTCAAAGGAGCTTTGAGAGAGAATAGCATAGTCAGCCATATAGCTATCATTTTTATGACAATATTGCTGCAGTTTGAATAATCATTAATCTGGCCTTTGTGAGTTAGGAAGGATAGAGACTAATTATCCTTTTAAATGTCTAGTAACTTAACCCAAAGTTTTAAACAAAATGCTAGCTAAGCCATGCCAGATGTTCTAACACAGAATGCTATATACAGAATTTACCTTTCTTTTGCTTAGTACCATGTAATGGCAAAGTTTAGTTTGCTGTCTCTTGTGCTGACCGTTGAGTGAAGGCAAAAAGGTTAAAATACAAGTTTAATAGTTAACTTTTATTGCTAATGTAATAAGAAAAAAGTTAATGATACTTTAGATTAGGAAAGTAAAGCTAGTGGTAGCCAATGGGACCAGTTCTCATCATGTACAAAGCATTTTCAGAGTTTTATATTTGCCTCATGAAAGATGTTCAAGAAAATCAACAGAATGTCATTTAAAAATGTTTCTCCAAACCAGAGGTTCCTGTTCCAAAATATTCTATATACTAGTTCCAAAAAAAATCTGTATATATAAGATTGATTATATATACACATCTTCAGCACTGCCATTTTAAATTATAGCAATTTTCAATAGTTGAAACATGGTTGTATTACTTTATGTGAATGGATCTTGCATTCCACTGTGCAATGGTTAGCAGACTGAAAAGGTGATCAGTTCATCTACATAATGCATATGGGAAATGAAGGTATTGCTAATTGTCCAAATTAGGTCTGGGAAACCTCCATGTACTTGTATTTAGTCTTAACCAAATGGCTGCTTGCATCAACAAATTTGGATTGTTCTAAGCAAAATGATTTTCACACTGGCAAAAATTAGGACTGCACAAGATCATAAGAACAAAATCCAATTCAACTAAAGGTTTTTGAACAACCTCAAAAATAAGAAGCTAGAAGAAAAACAGAGCTAAAATGATTAGAAATAGCTTTCTTGCCTAAGAAGAATAATTACATCAAGTTCTACTGTCTGTGTTATGGCAGTAGGTCCTTCAACCATTGTACCCAAGTAATTCTTTTTCTGGCTTTCAAACTTTACATCAGTAGACAGTGGCCTTTCCAGGGCAAGGAAAATAGAGAGAGAGAGAATAAAACAGACTATAAAAAAAACCAAGATGCAACACGAAAACAAAAAGGAATTACATTTGTAATGTCTGTGTGAGTCCATTCTATGATTCTACTCTATGATTACTGATGAGATTCAGGAGGGATACATAAGATTCATGCAGTTTCTAGGCCTGCCTGGATCTGAGGCTACATAAGGCATGGAAGGTGGAAGCTCATACAGATGACATATAGGCTATTGTTTAAACATAGAATAAATTTTGGGTTAATAGTTAAGATATCTATATAGAATTACAGTTTCTATAGCCTAAGCAAAAAAGTCCCTCAACTTTCCACTCCTGTCAATGCCACTGGAGAGCACATAGTTCCCAACTTTTCAGTCTTTTACTTCTAAGGTAGAGTTCTGCATCCCTGTAATTTCTGGATACAAGATCACAATGCTCTTATAGAGCCATAATGTGAACAGACCAAGTTACTCATAAAATTGATATTTCAAGATTCAAACATGTACACCACCTCCACCATTTCCTGATCCAGACCAGACCTGCTCACGTAACATGTTTAGGAATCATATTGCTTTACTATCTAACTATTCTGGGGGTGATATCATTCTATTTCCCTCCTAAATGTAGTATAGTCTCTGACAGTGAGAAAACCTTAAGTTTCTATGTAGGGATAGAAGTTCTTAAATTACCTTTAATCACAACTACGCATTGTGCTTCCCTGTGGTGCCTTTGAAAACAAGGAAAACATTTGTCAGAAGGATTTATTACTCATTTGGCCTTTGCCAAATTCTCCAGTGTGGTAAATCATCACTTTCTGACATTCTTTCAAAGTCTTGTAAGTTTTCTAGTATATCACTTGTGATATCTTCACATTCTGATTATATTCTCATTGCACCAAGGAGTGGCAAACCTGGTATTTTACTGCCTAGAATGTCTTCTGAAAGTCATTCACATGTCTGCCTTTCTGATTTTCATGAATTAAGAAAACACAGCCATTAGATCATACAACAGATGGAACATCTTCTCCACATCCAAAAGGTAACAACTGAGTTTTATGTTAGGGTACATGGGATGCTTGCCCATTAACACAGACCAATCAACAAGCCATGTGGGTGCATCACTTTTCTGCTTACTGTATTCAGGTAGTCTACCCACAAAGTGAATAACTTTAAGAACCGATTGTGGGTCCAACACAATACAACAAGCTCATGAGCTCTGAGAACAGAGAATGTAACTGAAAACAGCATGGAGCACACTACACACCTCCAATTCTTAATTTCTAAGGTTAAAAGTTATCAGTAACATGTAAAAACATTCTCAAGAGAAACTTGTGCAGATATTTAAGCCTGTTTGGGTCTCAAATATGTCAAAAGATATCCAATTCTCATTTTACCCACTGGGTATGAAGTGGGTTTTAATTATTAGTTAAGATGTCGAAAGCCCCAGCAAGCCTTAAAACAACTTGCATATTTCCTTGAGGTATATAACACTTTTCATACCGATTGATTCCTATTAATGTAATTGAAGATGCTTAAAAGTATTCATAAAAAAAATTGATGGCATTGCTAGAAATATGATAAATTTAACTGATTTAAAAACCATTTGGAAATACAGCAACAAGCTTGTTCTCTTGAAGGCCTCAGCAACAGAATAGATTCTGATCTGTTGAGGTCTGAGGACTCCTGTTAGGGCTCTGGACTCCAAGCATCAGATCCATTTCCTGTTAAACTGCACACAATATTAGGATATAAGACAGTATAACCAATAGTTTAAACAGATTCCTGCTTGAGAAGGCTTCGCACCTCTCAAAAGCAGGGACATGGTGTGCTCAAGTTCAATTTCAGGTGATTGAATGCAAAAGCCATCTCCAAGCAGATCCAGCTGCCACAAACCTGCCTACCTGTTGTAGCTGCTATGCCACCGTACTCTGGGGACTGGTTGCTGACAGGTGAGGGGGCAGAGGGCACTTCCACTGAGGTGGCAGACTTAGCTGGGGAGAACGGCACTGGGGAGGGAGTTGGAGGCGCTGGTTCGCTCAGGATAATTTCTTCTCGTATTTCTGCTGCAGAGTGAGAGAAAAATTGCAGAACAAATGATTAAAGGTGAAGTCAAGGAACATTGAAAAGTACTGTGTGAGCAGTTGAGTTCTTTACATATTTCATGAAATTCATAGCAGGACTCACATAAATCTTTGAAAGAAGCACTTCAATAAGATTCAGTATTACCAACGTGAGTTTATTTTAATAAGATCTCTTATAGGAAAGTGCTATTCTTTCTGATGTATGTGTAAGAAATATGTGCATAGACAGTTTAGGGCATTATTCATGTCAGATATGGTGACAAAGGGATTTAGCTTTCCAAAATGAATGGAAGATGCAAGAAAGGAAGATCAGCATGGATCAGGAGCAACCCTGAGCAGAGACACTAATGGCAGTCTGTCTGCTTCTGTTCTGGCAAGTCAGTGCAAAGTAGAGCAGGACTTGAAATTTGCTTCTGTACAGACAATCAGAATTTAAATACAACAGAAATTCTAACCTTTTTTTTTTTTAATTTATTTGCTCAATTCTTCAGTCTATCCCTTTTATTTAGGTTGGTACAAATGCAGTAATATGAATGATTTTCTATAGTTTGAA
This sequence comes from Bambusicola thoracicus, assembly GCA_002909625.1. NCBI lineage: Eukaryota > Metazoa > Chordata > Aves > Galliformes > Phasianidae > Bambusicola > Bambusicola thoracicus. The sequence continues at coordinate 7,104 of PPHD01021121.1, read as the reverse complement.
ACTGGAGTGAGAGAGAATCAAGATTGGGCCCACTGAATGCAAAGGTGGCTTACATAGATCAACTGAGGTAAAAGGTTCTCTATTTGAAAAACCTAGTTTGTGCTTAGGAGTAGTATTTCAGACATCCAGAGCCATACCATGAAGTAGGTCTCTTTCAGAATGCATTAACCCCAGGAGGCCCCTTGACAAATGATGGATTTCAAATCAGGATGGAACCAAAAAACAGCACTGCACTCCTAGACAGGACTCACGGGGTTAGGTGAGGATAAAGAAATAACCTTACTTAGAAAACAGTGAATCCAGTGGAATAAAACAACAAATGATGAATAAAAGAACAAACTCACCTGTGCTTCCTTCTCCTTTCATTGCCCTCATTAGCTCATTAGCTCTCTCTTGACAATGGAGTGATTCTAGCAGGTACAATACGTAGTCATCAAACATCAAGTGAATAAGGTGAAAAGACCCTGGTAATAAAATGAACAAACAGAAAAGCCATTGACTGTCTCAATACACTCATTAAACCAATGATTAGGGGATTCAACACAAATGGCACTGAGTAGAACTGCCTCAGTATAGCACTACCACTGCAGTATGTTGGTTACTCAAGGTAAAAGAGGTCAAAGTAAATCTAGGGACAAGCATACTGTCCACTGCTGCACTTCCACAGCATATATGACCAACTATCATGGTTAAAGAGTCTGCCTACCTGAAATCTGGGACTTGATATCAAGTTTCCTTTTCCTGCATTAGAATTGAACCATTTAGACAATTACACTGCAAGTGAAATTATCTATGGTATCAGATACAAGTTTCTATCAGAAGTATATTCCTGAATTGGCTGCCTTATTGATGTTGATTAAAAAAACAATAAAATAACAAAACGGAAGCACCTGTGTCGTTGGACAAAAATGAGAGACTAATCCATAGAAAGGTAGGAATAGCCTTCCAGATCTCCTGGTAGTATACCTCCAGTGCATTGCCTGGGTTGTATGAGGCACATGTTATCTGTCAGATACAGAGACATCACCAGCAATTCTGCATATCTTAAAGGAAAGCCCCAGCTTTGCTTCCTCTTACTTCTCCTACCACATCATCTTTACCTCATTACCAGTTTGAATAATATCAACAGTATAAAATTTGATCTGTTTTCTGTGATACTGTCTCTTCTATGATACTATCTCTTTCTTAACTGCCATGACAGGAATATGAAAAAAGGTACTAAAAAATACAAACAAAACAAAATGTGGAGATGGAGTTAAAGAACCACTTGAAAATTAATAGTAAAAAGAGATTATGTTGATAGCTCTCTGCCACAAATCCTCAAGTGAGAGCTGAGTACAGATGGAGAACTTGCTAATGTTGTTAGGAGGAACTACTGGGAGACGCTATGGACTAGAGTAATAGAAATAAAATTTATTAGCGCACTGTAAGAAGTTCTACCCTGAGGGATTTTATAGAAAAACTTAATCTTTAAGTTCCTCAATTGCAAGTGACAGAGCTGAGGATAAATTAGTTGATGCAGTTGGCAATGAACATAGTTGAAAGCCTCTGTGGAAATGGAAGTATTAATATTATTGCACAAGGCACTGGTGAAAGCTCACTTGGAATACTGCACATAACTCCAGTCACCAATGTTCAAGAAAAGTCAGTACAAGCTGAAACTGGTATGGAGATTACCAGGAGGATGTGGGAAATGGACAATAGATTTTAAATTACTAAAAATGCTTGTCTGGCTTCCTTTTACAGAAGGGAAGGGAATTGCTTTCCATAATGTATAAAGAAAAATACATGTCGGGGTGGTGAAGAAACATTTGCCCTAGAGCACACATAGCCACAAAAATATACATGTTAGAAGAGACCATAGATGCATTTCAACACAAAATTAAGGAAGCAAAGCATGAGTGTTAGGGAATCACATTCATTTTGAGTGGAAGACTGACAAGTATCAAGATGGGGTTTGGTCAGTTTATGCAGTAGACTCCACAGCATACAATACCTGTAATAGCTGCAGACAGGGCTTGATCACACAATGCTTTTTTTGAATAGCTCCTAGGTTTATTTAGACTTGTATGGAATGTTTAAAACATGCTCATGTTAGTGGTCAGATAACTCTGACACATGCAAATGCAGTCAGGTTAAATTAACAGCTGCTCCAGCAGCCTGTGATTTAAGCCAGAGAAAAATCGCAAGCTGAGAAACAGAGATTGGTTACCGCCAATCAAAAAAAGCACTTTATCATCCATCCAGATGTGTTCTTTTTGAAACTCCATTAACACATATTGAGGAAAATACATGGGAAAAAAAAAAGAGATGCAACAAATTTCAAATTCAGTTAAGTATCATAATGATTGATTTATTCTTTGGAAAGTTGTCTTTATCTTGGGACACTAGATTTTAGCACGATGAAGGTTAAGTACCTCTAGTCCAACTTCTGCACTGAAATATGCTGCTGAAGGCAGAAGTGGTTTGAAAGGTCCTATATCCTTATACAATTCTAGCTGGCAATTCAGCTTTCAGAGCAACTCTGAGCACATTCTCTTCCTTTGTGACCTGATGGTCTTTGTGCTTCTTTCTCTTACTCCATACCTGCATGGCTTCTGCCATCACTGATACAAGCAGAGCGCACATGCAGGGAGGAGAACGTGAGCCTTTGTGTTCTTGGGCAAGGCAGCAGAGAAAAAAGGCGTTAGTGATTGCAACACCTTTGCTAGGGGGAGGAAAACTTTGGCTCTTTTTGAACCTGAAGCATTCAGTTTTTTGTTTGCACATCTATGCAAGTCAAAATGGTAGCATGTTTCCCCAGCCTTGCAAGGATAAATACTGGAGATCCTCACCTAATTACTTCAGAAGTTCTGTTTTAGAGATCTTTTGATTTAAAAGTCTTGTTGAATAAAACCCTACGTAATATAGTGGTATTACGAAGACAGCAGACCTGACTGATCACCTTGTTACTAATTCAGAGCTCCTCCAGTGGAAAATCAGATCATTAAGAAGATCCAAGTCTGATTCCAGTGCAGCTCCTGATGCGGAGCATTTCCAAGGTAAGAAAATCAGGCCTCGGTGCTGCCAAACTTCATGTGGTGGCAAAAGGCTCAGAGTATTTGGTGTTTCTCTCCAAACTCTTCGCTCACTTTCATTTAAATAAGAAATCCAAAGGAAGTTGCTCATAGTTTCATAAAAGCATTTGCAAGTGTGAACCCTAAGCACTCAAATACTAGCAGGCAAATGACAAGAATGCAAGATTTGCTATTTAAAGAAATAGTCTTTGTTTTTGGGGGGTCTAATACTCTGTTTTGAAGACGTGGGGTTGGCAATACTGAATGCAGCATTTAAAAACATCCCAGCACCCTTGTCATTCTTTTGAATTTCTCTCTTCCTCCCCTATTATTTCTCCCACTGTGTATTTTTAAACTCTGTATAAGAGTTTTTGAGCCCAGAATTTGCGTGAAAGACACCAGACAAACAAGTTGTTGATACTGAATGAATGCAATATTTTTACATTTTCAAATGATTCAAAAGTAATGTAAGCTATAGACTGAAACCGGTATCATGGCATGTATTTCAGTGACACAGCAAATAGCTATTCAGTGCTATGTACTCTAATTTATTCTGTTTGCAAGCTACTGTTTTTCACATAAACTGTTCAGCTCTTTCAAGTATATCTTTAAGCAGTGAAAAGGATCCAGCTGTGGCTGGTAAACCTTATGCTGCTTTAGGAAGAGGGAAGAAGTCACTCAAGAGACTGTAGTTATAATAATAAATAGCATTTGGCTCTAATTTTCAGATTGAGTTAACTAAAATCATGGCAATGATTACTCAGCTAACATACAGTAAATATCATCTACTATTAACAGATATGGCTGTTATGTGTAAGTAGCAAAAAAAACAAACAGTGAGGTGTCCAGATCTGGAAAAAATCATGGCACATGGAGCTTCCATTACTAATTAGTTATGTTAATATACTGCATGCATTACCCAAACATCACCACCAACTGTGCCTTTGATATGCATAGACAGGAAGGAGAGGGAGGCTGTGAGGGAGAAAAAGGGAGAGGGAAAGACAGGAGCTTTATTCTGAGGATTGTTTCAACCTGCCCACGTCACCACATGGAAAAGCTTTGCAGAATCAAGTCTCTGTCGGCCAGTCCAGTGCCAGACATTGCAACTTTCTCTAATCAAATTTCCATATAATCTATTTCACAGATAGAAATATAGTGCCCTGCACTTGATTTTACAACCTCCCTCTTTTTTATCTTAATAACACCATGAACATCTGACTGGAAAAAAAAAAAAATCAGTCCACTGAAACTTAGGTAGTAAAATGGTAAATATAGTAAATTTACAATATCATAAAAATGCAAAACTTTTTACCTAAGAGCAAAGGTATACAAATATAAGTCTTTAAAAGAGTGTGCCAATGGCTTTGATTCTCTCCACAGAACTCACCTAAATGCATATGCTATTGTGAAATGCTAGAAGGAATTTTATTAAGCACAGAAGAGTTACTGACTTCTAGCTTTGATCTGTTTATGTTCAGTTTTGCTTTTGTCTTCTTGGAATTTGCTTGACTCTAAGTCATGAACAATGTGTCAAATGGCACTGCTGTGAAAGTTTAACAACATTAGTACAAATTATTATAATTTTGTGTCTGCAGCTAAATAACATTTGGTTCATCTTTGAAGAAATAAGGTAGGGATAGCCCAGGCTTTTCCCTGATAGGATGAGGGTATGATTTAAGTCTGGTTTCCTCCCTGAAAACCCAAAGACTCAAAGCTCCTCTTTCCTCCTCTGGAGCTGGACCTGAGCAGGTCCCACTTCAAATATGGGTTAGAAATATGACTGGGCCAATGCTTGTCATCTCATTCCCAGAAGAGAACTCCATCCAGCAGGCTGCAGACCACTGTGGTTCAACAAGTTTTTAAGCAGTTTGTACACGAATAAAACAATTTCAACAGAAAAGATGAGAAAATCCTTCCAGTAGGCAACTCCTCTAGTCCTTTGGCCAGAAATCTAACTCTGCTGAGGCAGGTAACTGGACTAAGCAGTGAAAGATGGCAGATGCAAAAGACTTGATTTTTTTAAAATCCTGTTTTTGCTACCAAACTAAAAGCTGTTATTGGTCTAGTTCTAATTATAAAAATCAGAGAATCACAGAATCATCAAGGTTGAAAAAGGCCACTAAAATCATCTAGTCCAACTGTCAACCCATCACCACCATGCCCGCTGACCATGTCCTTTGGTGCCATATAACACCACCCATGAAAAACACATCACTTATGACAGTTTTTTTTTCCCAACTGCAGTTATATATGAAATATCAAGTTCATGTTTAGAGATGTGCAGTCATATGAAGAGAATCATGAGTTTGTATGCTGTTACACACACTGAATTATAAAGACAAAAATAAACAAATGATAAGACTGAGCAGTTAAAGTTCTCATAAATGAGAAATTCAAGACCCAAATTTATAAGAGAGAGCAGATAAGTTATTTTGGCAGATCTAATACGTTATAGTGACATGGGTCCCAAACTTGAACAAGTGAATAATTGTTAATCTTCACATTTTCTTGAAACATAGCAAGTTCATGAATGTTTCTACTACTAATTACAGCTGAGAATCACTTCCAGACAACAACAGATGTTTTCTTCATTTGTTGGCTGCTGGTGTATTTCACAGGTTTGGGTTTATGCCCACAGATTGATGTGTGGCAACACAAAGTGCTGGAGCACAAAATTCAGCATTCCTTTATATGAAGGGATTTTTGAACATTGTGGGAATGTATACTATGTTAAGCAGTATCAGCTGTTTTTATGCCCACAACAAAAGAAAAGCTGCAATAACTCAAGGAGAAAATGAGTCCTAGAGGTTCAAAATAGATATGATCAGGATACTGGTGCTGAAAACAGGAACTAGAAGATAGAAACTGTGATCATCTTGGGAATGCTCACTAACCTGATATCTTATAGTGACTCGCTAATAGCTGCTGAAAAAATCCTTTACAAGGGAAAAGCTGATGAAAGAAGTTATATATTAAATTATAGATACAGATTCTACTCTGAGTTCCTATTTCTGATGGTATCTCAATGTCATCTAATGGCATAAAGTACTTTAAAACACAGGTGGCAGAAAACTGCAGTTCAGTACACCACCTTTATAAGTTCACTCATTATTAATCTTCTATGAATACATCCTGGCAAACATTCACATACAAAAAACATCCCTAATTCAAACTCTGGTTGCAAATAACAGCAAATATTCACACTCATAACATAACAGTCCATCTTCAATCACTGATCTTAAATTGATTTTATAGCTGATGCTGTTTCTATCCCAGGATGCAAGGCAAAGCTCCTTTTGAAACCACATGGGAAAACAACACATGTTTTCACTTCTAAACAACATGTTTAGTAGGTAGAAATCATCCTTCTGTCTTGACTGTATTCTGATAGAACGGAAGGCAATCTGTAGAGGACACAGAAATAGGCTGACTCAGCAAAGTCTAGTTTAAAATGCTATGTCCTTGTACAGCAAACAGGCATTGGACTGGAGAGGTTATTGTGTTACAAAAGAGTAATGAAATAAAAGATCTTACCCACATCCTGGACTCACAGAATGGCTCCAAGAGGAGTGATCTCCAGAGAGAGATCCTTCCTCCTTGGGAGTCAGCCCTTAAATGGGGTCTAGGAGGGGTGCAGCCAGGCTCCACCCCTTCTGGTCACTCAGGTGAAACTGCATTCACCTGTGCCCCTGCAGCTGACTCAGTGCTCACCTCAGGTGGTCAATCAGAGGTACAGGCTGTGATTCAACAGTTCCCACACAGTCCTTTAAAAGCAAAGCTAGCAAAATGACTCACCGGCAAGCTTTTTGTCTGCTTGGGCACAAAATCACTCACTTGTCTTAGCATAACATGGTCATAGCAGTTTAGGTAACCTGGCTGATTCTGCACAGAAGTGCATTAGGGAATGTTCCAATGATTGACTCCTCCAGCTGATCTGTTACTGATAACTCCAGCTACAACTAACAGAAGTAATAATGTTTTCTGCTCCTCTAGCTAGATCTTGAAGGAAAATATCCATATGAGTTAGCAGCCTTGACTGTTTTTT
>PPHD01021120.1:0-13377 GCA_002909625.1 Bambusicola thoracicus | reverse complement strand
AGCAACCTGTGCTCTGAATGGCAGGTTGTTTGTGGCCAAGGAGAGACACAGAGCAGACCTCAGACACAGAACAGCCACCCCTCTTCTCATTGTTCAGGGCTGCTTGCTCTGAGAGACATAAGACTTACACAAGTAACCTCAACATCTAAACACACAGTTCATTAAGTACAATTAAAGGAACCAAATTTGATCAGATGAAAGATCTTCCTCTTGGCCACACTCAGGTGGCTCCGTTGGGCATGGAGGGATCAGGGACACTTACTGCTTTGCTAACAGCCATCCGCAGCTCTGCAGCACCTCCGAAGTTTTTGGTCAGGGCTCTGGTGACAGGGACGTAAGCCATGGGGATGACTTCAATAGGGATTCCCTTCTTCCACTGCTCCCCGAGGTTCTCTGATTTTTTCCTGAGGTTTGAGGAAGGGTCGGTGTCAGATATTACATTGTCACCACCATTAACAATGCATTTATCACATTCTTTCTTGAAGACTGCTCAGGTGTAAGGCCCTGGAGGGCACAGCAATCAGTTTGCATGTGCATTCATGTAGGAAGAACCAGTTTAGTGCACAAAGCTCTGCTCATAAGCCCTGTTTTGACACATTTTGGACAAGCAGGATGAAAGTTTTCAACAGCCCTGCGGCTGCATGCTCAGAAGGGTAAATTTATTCCGTGCTGACAATCACTATGCTCAGAAAAAGCAGAGCAGCCTTTTCCCCACAAGCTCTGCTGACTTCTAAGCAGGCCTGCTGAGATGAAAATTAAAGAAGAAAAAAAAGCCAAATTCAATTGCTGAAGCACTGGGAGTTAAGCTCATTTCCACCTATTCTTGCTCCCCTGACACACTAGAAGGATTGCAGCAGACTAACACAGGGCCAACCAAATACTTTCACACAATGAGTAGTAATATTTTACCTGTAATCAGCAATAACGATGAAGCATTTTGCATATCCTGCAACTATCTTCTCCTGCGTCAAGCAACCACTGCAAGAGGAGAAAAAAAAAAAAAAAACAACAAAACATTAGCCTGCTCCTCAGTGCAGCTCAGCGGACACCCAGCACCTGTGCCACATGCAGACACACAGACAGCAAGGCTCACCCTCCTCCTTTGATAAGGTTAAGATCAGAATCCACCTCATCCGCTCCATCAATGGCAACATCAAGCTGTAGGAAGACAAGAAACTCAGCGTGAAAACCTCACCCGGTTCACTGGAGTTTATGCCAGCCCAACCAGAGATGAGTGTCTGGTCAGCCACCCAAGGAGACCAGCCCCAGCTCAACCACAAGCATGCAAAAATCGAGAAAAGAAACAAAACAAAACCAACTGTTGGCCTGCAAGGCAAGTCTCTTCAGCCTCCAGTCTTCTCAGCTAAGTATCAGCATGACAGCTGGGGTTTCCTGGCAAAAATGCTTGTGACAACACTTCAGCAATGCAGCATCCCCTGCCAGCAAGCCTCAGGCTGGAAGAGGAGGCCACCAGCTTAGCACCCTACTTGTCATCTTAAGGGACCACCCAGAGATGAGCACTGCCCTTCTTGGTCACCTCACAGGATCAGCAGTTGGGATATTAGAGAACCTGTAGCCTCACCTCAAGCACTGTGTGCAGTTTGGGGTACCACAATATAAGAAGGACATGAATATTAAAGAACCTCCAAAGCAAGGCTACAAAGGTGGTGAAGGCTCTGGAGGGCAAAAGATGTGAGGAGTAGCAGAGGTACCTCTGTTTCTTCAGCCTAAAGAAGGGGAAGCTGAGAGGAGGCCTCAGGACAGCCTACAGCTCATCACAGGGAGCAGAGGGGCAGCACTGAGCTCTGCTCTCTGGTGACAGTGACACAGCCTGGGAGAATGGCATGGAGCTGCATCAGGAGAGGCTGGGTGTTAGGACAAGGTTCATATGGTGGTGAGCATGGAACAGGCTCCCCAGGGCACTCGGCATGGCCTCAAGTTGCCAGAGCTAAAGCAGAGTCTGTACAATGCTCTCAGTCGGAGGGTTTGGATTTTGAGTAGTGCTGTGTGGAGCCAGGGTTTGGACCCTGTGGTCCTTGGATATCCCTTCCAACTCAGGATATTTTATGATTCTACAATTCTGTGATTTTTGGATCGTGGAAAATGGAGGAGCCTGGCTCAATACACAGGGACAGACTCCTGCCCCTGCTCTGCACTGGCCTGGGTCCTACAAGTCACCATAAACCAGTCTTTCAGCCAGACGACAGTTTTGAGCAAACTACATTCAGGGGAAAAAGAAACAAAGTCAGTTCTCTCACATTCTGCAGTTTTTGTCCTCAGCAAGGACAGATGAGACTAGAGCTTTATGAAGGACCGGGTTAGAGGGAGGTCAGTAAGGTCTCAATCCTGCAGTCCCACTTACCTCTGGATGTCGGTCCAGGTCACTTAGTGTTAAGCCGTTCTGCAGGATCAGCTGACGGGCCTGTGCACCAAGAACACAGCAAACACTATTTACCAGCAGCAGGAAAGGAAATCAGACTTGTCGTGTTGTTCTCCTCTCTGCCGCATGGATGGGGGCTGCAGTGCTGCATCCTGAGCTTGCTGAGAGGCTGCAATCAGCAGCAGAAACGTATGGCATGGAGGAAACGATGCTTCCAGACCAGAATTTTTTCATCAAAATAATGCTGATTTGAACTGAAAAGCTTAGATGCAAAGGGATGGGGCTGCATCCAGGTCTCTCCATACTGAACAGCATGGGGCTATCAGCCTGGTGGGAGACACCTGCATTTAAGCATGAAGGCAGGTATGGGATTCTCGAGTCCCCTCCGATTTCCTTTGGCTGAAAAATGGGAGCAGGAAAATGAAATATTTACATCACATGGGACTAACAATGAAAGTGTTTTTCATACTGAAAAGAAACAAACAACAGAAAAGCAAAAAATAAAAGCATAACTCATAGAAAAAGTGTGGGACACCTCCTGAAACAGCTCTTCGGTGTGATCTATTCTTTTTTCAAAGCAGCTGTGAGTTTCCCTCTAGTGGCAACAGAACACAAAGCACCTGGAGTTACGCTCCTTTAGGTCCATTCATTGGCTTCTTAAATGGAAGTTCAAGCTTACAGAACCTGATATGAGTTACCTTTTACATCTTACAAATCATTGCCTGAGTTAGACCATGCATGAAAATCTTCTCAAGGCTGAACTTTGGCTATTCAGAGAAACGTGTGTCACAGCCTGGAATTCATCCCAAGCTTTACCTGTTAACAAAGTGCACCAGCTACATGTATTGGCATCCTGGAAACAATTACAAGAATTAGCCAGGAGTAGTCCCAGCAATGAGATACAACCCCAATCTTTTACATTGCAGTGGCACTCCTTAGCATGCAGTTTTAAAACCCACGGGCTGTGGGCTCTAGATCAGACTATGTACTAGGCTTGCCCTATAAGAGCTCACAAAATAGAAAAGACTGCCATCAGCGGGCTTACATTCACAATATGGTGTTCACGTACAAAGATTTCAGGGATCTGGGAACTGAAAGCATTGAAAAACGCTGTGCTGTACATGCAGGCTGGACCCTGAACAGGCTCAGAGTCAGTAGTGTGGAAACAAGGTGACTCTTTTCAGGCTCTCTGCTTGCAAGGTGATGAGAGCAGACTGGCAGGAATCAAAAGCAGAGCTCCCACAGTAGGGGACAAAGCGGCGGAAACTGCACAGTGCTGGTCTACCCACAAAGTACCAGGTTAACCTCATTGCCCAGCACTGGGAATCCAATGCAGTCCAAGGCACCACATTAGCTGGCTGGAAAGATGGGTCCTTTAGGGAGCAGATGAGTGACAGGTTGTTGCCAAGACCGGCTTCGCTCCGTGCTCTCGGCAGGCATCCAGGCGAAAAGAAGAAACAATGCAAAAGCCAAGGGATGGGTACTTACCCTGACACTAGCTTTAGTGATGGTGATGGAATAACCCAACCTTACAACAGGGAAGGGAGAAGAATAAAAGCCCACTGAAAGCAATTCTTCCTTGCCAGTGACCTCAGGCAGCCATTTACACCTGTACATAGCGAAAATAAGATGCTGTTTTGCTGACTTGGGAATGCTTCACTCCTACTTGGTAGAGGTTGGACTACGTGATCTCAGTGGCCTTTTACATCCTTGAAGATTCTATGAGGCCTAAGAGGCTGCACAAGATATGTATCAGGCCCATGCTGGGGGGACTTGTGCTCATGCAGGTGGAAGGTCTACCTCTACCCTTTACCACCAACCATGCTGTCTCACTGGTAAGAAATTCTGATGTTACATGAAAACTTCAAAGCAAGGAAGACTCCAGCCCACGGTCAGCATGAGATCTCCATCAGTATTTTCTATAAGACCTAACAACTGAACTCTAAGGAGCTTTCCCTAGGTTCAAACGGCACATGATATCCCCAGGTGGGGATCGCTTTAGATTAAAGAGACACTGCCACTGCAGTGTATGTATGAAGCAGAAGTAATGATAAGTCCTCCAGAGGACAAAGGTATAACCCTAGAATCCACGCCATGACCAAGAAAAGGATAAATGCCCAATTCACTGACTGGGGCACTGTCATCTAGCCTTGAAAACCCTGCAGGTGGTCTCTGTCCTGCCAGCTGGTGATGTCACCTCTTCCTGCCCTAAGGGAACAAGGTGCACAGCTGCTTATCAGCAGCACATTTCCACCTCAGGGAAATGTGGCAGAGAGAGCAAAGCCATTTGCCTGAAGGCATGGAAGCAGCTCAAAAGCTTTCTGAGCAACTCTATGTTTTGCCACTGAGCCACATTTTCCCTCTCTCCACCATCTTTCTCAACAACCAAGTTGGTAAGAACTGATCTCTGCAAAAGTTGCACTGTGAAGGAAAAATTAAGCTGACATCTCTTCTGCAATGCTTTGCAAAACCCAGTTGATGTACTCAGTCAAGCTCGTCTTGAAAACACAAAAGCTGGCACCAAGATTTGTACAGCTTTCAGGGCCTGATACGGAATCAAAGGAGATTTTTGCATTACATGCTTGGTTCACCACTGTCAAAGGAATGACCATGTATGTGAGCACCTGGACTGGAATAAAACCAAGGAGGAAGGAGCCTACCTGGAAAGACGTAGGGATGCAGACAATTGTCAGGTTCTCTTGTTTAACCCGCTCAGCTGTAGGAAAAAAGCAGAAGATTCAGTTTGTTCACTGCAGAATAAAATTCACACCAGCTTTCTCTTTAAGAAATCTCAGTTCAGAACAGCCCCTCTGAATCACTGCAATTACTTGCTTGGCTTGCAAATAACTCAGTCACGCTCAAAGCACAAACAGGTGCCACCCTGCACAGCTAAGGCTCCCTTTTCACAGAAATGTTTGAACACCCATCTAAACCCAGCCCCTGACACACAGCCATTAACCTTTGTGTCTCCAGCAACGGAGCAAGGGTTGTGCTTCGTCAGCAAAACATCACCTAGGAACTCAGCCCCGCTCCCACTCGCACTCCATTAGACAGGTTTTGCTGTGCTCCTTGTAAACAGAGCTGCAGCAGCTGTCTGAGAGGTTTTCTGGCTTGCTGCCTTGGGGCCATCATGTCCACTTCTTATGAAACGTTTAAATATATAGCAGGCAAATGACTAATAAAATATTGCACTAAATGGGAGGAAATATTTCCTCTCTCAGGTTAACCTCAAATGACTAAAATCTATTACTAAGGAGTAATTACGGCCAAAATGTTATTTTAGCAAATATAATGCTTAGGGACGAGCCAAGAGCCTGAGAGTCAGCAACAGAGCAAAGAGGTGGGCTGTAAAGTTCCAGGCAACCCCGCTGCCAGGGTTAAAATGCAATACACAGTGCCATGTGCTGTTAGAACTCTAATCTCAGTAGACTCAAAAAGCTGCATTTGTTTAGAGATGGATCCAGTGTTGAAGAAGGGAACAGCTGTAACACTGAGCCAAACCCAGACAGCTGAATGGCAGCTCTCAAGCCGCCTCCCAGACAAATCTGTGCGTGGGGTGGTGTGGGTGCAAGCAAGCAGGTCCCACCCTGATCCCACGTTTCCTTTGCTCAGCTCTAAGCCCTGCTCTGGGCCAGCTCTGCCCAAAGAGCTGGGGTTACGCAGGCAGGACACTCTGAGCTCTGCTTCTAAACAGGAGCCCCAAGGCTGAAAAGAAACTTTAGACTTCAATACCCTCTGTAATGAGGCTTGATGATAATTATCTTCACATTCGCTTTGCAAAATTGCATTTCTCTCTCTTGAATATTTTGTAAAGAGGCTGAAATGTTCTGAATGACACCTTGAGCTAACTAGCCCCTCAGGGCCAGCAGATCAACCTAGCTGTAGGGTATAAAAAAGGCGCAGCAAGATTTCAACCCTTGTTCTGCTTACGCCTCAGCAGGACCCTCAGTGTGAATATCGTGGATGTAAGCAAGCAGCATGAGCTGCATACAAATGTGTTAACAGAAGCAGAGCAGCTGCATGGCCCAAAGCCACAAAGCAAGTAAAGACATGGCAGAGCTGGAACGAAAAGGGAGGTTTTTAGCTCCAGTTTGCAGTGGGTGCCAGTAAAGTTCATTCCCTGGCCCTTCAGGGAGAGCAGGTGGCAAAGCTCAGCCCTGCCAAGCAAAGTCAAGGAAACCATTCCCTGCTCAGGTCTCCATGTGCAATCAATTTGGAGCATGAACCTTCAGCTTCAAGGACAAAGCAGTGGGGGAATAGCCCTAAAGCATGAGCTCCCAGTCCTGATCATTTAGGGTTGGTTTTCAATTAGCTGAGGGCAGCTGGACAAGAGGACTTCCTGCAGCAGGGGAGCTTCCTACCTAATCGATGCACCGCGTGGACAATCGTAGAACCACTCCCGATGCCAAGAACTTGGTTGTCCTGAAAATCAAAGAGAGAGGAGAGCTGTCAACAGGACCTCTTCTCCTTTTCCCAACAGACTCTGTATTCTGGATACATGCGAGGGGACAGAGTGTATTAGCATGCTTCAGACACAGAAAGGAACTCACTCTAGCATGGCAGGGCTGCTGTTTGCTCTAGGAGAGGGTGGCTGTGAGATTTTATGCAACTCACACAGTTCTTAAAGGACACGTGGTCACGAAGCACCATTGTGCTCTGGCTCTTGAGGCGTTCATTGCACGCTCACTTTTGGTTACTGGCAGCCTCAGCACCAGTACATCTGAGTTTGAATTCCAACTAATCCTTGAGGGACTGTGATGAGGTCAGTAAAAAGCAAGCAGGGCTTTTCCTCCCCCACAAAAACCCAGCGCAGAGGAAGAAGCCTGAGAACCACTTCCACAACTTCCACATCACTATGCTTGCACAGGAACTGGCAGCTCAGCCTCTGAGTGCTGCTAGCCAGCAGCAACTTTGAAACAAGCCCCAGCCCTGGCACGGGACAAGCCTTTTCCTTTTGAAAGCAGGCGATAGGAAACCATCAGCTCTGCAGCACAGTGGCAGGCAACACAGCACTCCATCTGGAGTGCTCCTGCTGGAAAGCCAGGAGCTCCACACAACCCACAGAGGAAAAAGCTGAAACAACCTCAAGATAACATCTCCCAAAGAAGCCACACAGTAATAGTGCCGGGCTGCTGCCAATGATATTGTTAGTAAACAGTAAAGAGGAGAGCAGCGGTTCCTAGAGGATAATGAACACCATCCTCTAGAAGTGTGTAACTGGCTGCAAGAGAGTCCAGTGACACTTGAAAGATGGGTGAGCCTGGCAGCGTGTGCTGGAGAGGATCACAGCTCAGCCCTGGGCTTTCTCTGCTTCTGGTCTGGCTTACAGATCACTGTGGCCTCATCCACAACACAGACATGCTCCCAAAGCATGCCACAGGCTGAGGTTGCATGGATTTATTACCTCCCAGGAGGATGCTCTATAAAAGTCTGCGGTTATTATCCTCTCAACCTCCCATCCAGCCAGAGCTACCTGCCGCCTCCTGTACACTCATTTTCAGTGTAATTGCCCCTTCTTTGGATGGGATCCAAAGCTGAAATTGACTTAAGGAGGTACAATATCACTACAGAGACTTCAGATGCTCAATTTCAACCCAGCTGGAGTTGCAGGCACAGAGCTGCTGAGTGTCACTTCGGACGTTAAGCAGCTTAGGAACTATCCTCCATGTGCAACAAGTTGTGGACAATGCCACAGCAACAGCATTTTGATCAACTGAAATGTTACTGGGACATCAGCCTGCCTGGAAAGGTGGGGCTGAAGGCATTGCAGTCCCCCAGGATTAATGATTTCCCTTCCTTCTGAACATTGAAAGCTTAGAAAAAAACAACAGTTCTCAGAAACCCAGCACACAACAGATCCAGCCCTTCCTAACCACCGTGACTCTGCAAAAGGGGAAAGCAACAGGTCACAGCCATATGCTTGCAACACTGCCAGCAGCACTACTACGGGAGAAACCCTATAGCACCCAGTGTTTCTGGGTTTCACCTGCCAGAGCCAAGCACAGCAGCTGCAAGGGGAGATGAGCAAGGCTTGTTTTGGCCATGTAGGAGGCAGTTTGGACTCCTTGCCCTCAACTCCAAGAGCTGGGACAGCTTCTTGAGTGCCTTAAAGGGACAGTGAGTGCCTCATTTTCCTCTTAGGTATCTTCAGTCCACTGTGGCACTCATACCTACCTTTAATTAAATTGAAAAGAATAAAAGAGAGACAAAAAGCTCTCCTCTGTGAATCCCCCCAGTTCCTCACAAGTTCTGCCATGGGCTGCCCAAGGAGCTGCTCTTTGGGATGGGTGCAGGCAAGGATAACAACCCTAACGCCGGAGTCAAGCAGGAGAGACTTGTCCTACACAACCAAGCTTGAACACAGCAGCACATTCCACATGGAGCCTGCAGCTCTGTTTTTGAAGGCAGCATTTCTGAAGATTACATGGCTCCTTCTGCTAACAGTGATAGCAACGGCCATGCACAAAGCTGTTGCAAAAAGCAGCTGCACCCTTCTGATAGAAGCCGAAGAGGAAATAGATTTACTGCAATAGCTGAGAGTATCCAGCTGTTCAGTGGGGACTCCAAACTTGCTTCTCTGCCATTGCTTCATACCAACTCACACAGCAAATATTGTAATGCTACTCCCATTGCTGCCTATTTTACTGAATCGTTAACCAGACCCTCAGCTTTAATCAGATGGGATGCAGACAGAAACATCACCGTAAGTTTGCTTAACCACAGAACAGCACAAAAGCCCAGACTTAGGAGTTGCATTTTGCTGCAAAGGCTGAAGTGTACAACTCCAAGGTTTGTTTTCAGCCAGGAGCTGATCTCGTCACCCAGACAGCTTTGGAGGAGGAAGAAAAGGCTGTAAAATAATTGAAATATTTATGGGACAGCATGGAGCTTAATGGCAACTGGGTCTGGAGGCAGTGGGAAGGAAAAGGGTTTTTTCCCCTAAATGCTCACATCGGGCTCCCTTGGCAGCGCCTTGATGCCCTTTCATCACTGCTCTTGCAACACAGCTTGCACAGCAAACACTGTGATAAACCACCGCTCAGCTTTAACCATTGACCCTCCAAGCGCTCACCACCAGCCTGTGCAGCTCCAGCCCTACCTGAGCACGGAGGGAACGATTACAGCCCAGCAAAGGACTGGGAGCACCCATGATCAGAGCTAACAGCACCCCAAGCTTTGGGACAGGCGCTTTAGCCCGAGCTTCTCCCCGAGTTCCAGCTCGCAGCGGTGGGCACGGGGAAAGTTAGGAGGCACGAGACCTGGCTCCTAACTCGGGCCGCCCCACGGCGAAGCGGGGAGGGCAGGGGATGAGAAGCCCCGGGTGCCTCACCTGGACGTGCTTGTCCACCGCCGCGCAGGCTGCCAGCCTCTTGGCCTCCTCAGCCATGGTACCGCCGGGCCGCCCGCGGCTGAAGGCTCTCCGCCCGCCGGCCCTGGCCCTGGCCCTGCCCCTCCCCGGCGGCCGGGCAGCCAGGGGCGTGCTGCGGAGCGGGCCGAGCCGGACGGGGAGCCGCATGCCGCCGCGGCCCGCCCCCGGGGGGCTCTCCCGTGCGGGCTGCAGGCCTGGGCCGAGCCGGCTCCCTCCCTTACTCCTCCTCCTCCTCCTCGCTGTCCTCCTCCTCCTTCGGGAGGCTGGGACTTGTAGTGCGGCAAGCCGCGAACTACAGCTCCCACAATGCATGACAGAACGCGGCGCGGCGCGGCACGGCACGGCAACGCGTCTGTACCGCGGTTTGCACTGAGGATGGAGGGTTGGGGCTCTCCCATAGGGCGCACGGAAGTGTTTCCCCTGAGCCCCCGCCGCCACAAGGACCTGGAGACGTTGGAGAGGATCCAGAGGAGGACGAGGGAATGTGCAGAGGATGGAGTGCCTCTGCTATGGAGACAGGCTGCGGGTGTTCAGCCTGAAGGAGAGAAAGCGCTGGTGAGACTTCAGTGTGGCCTTCCAGTACCTAAAGGGTACTCCCTACAGGAGAGATGGGGAGAGATGTTGGAAGGGACGTTAAAGGCCATCGAGTCCAACTCCCCTGCGATGAACAGGGACATCCACAGCTCCATCAGGTGCTCAGAGCCCCATCCAGCCTGACAATGAGTGTCTCCAGGGATGCGCACCCATCACCTCTCTGGGCAACCTGTGCCAGTGCCTCACCACCCTTATCGTAAAAAAACTTATGCAGGTGCCAAGCAGAACTCACAAGACAGTATAAAACCTGATGGAGGTCTTTCAGGGACCACAAACACGCATCTCAGTAAAAAAAAACCTCTATGCTGCAATCGCACTGAGGCTGATGGGAGTTGCAGGTACAAGGTCAGAGCACAACGAGCAGAGAGCGATCCCTGTTTGATTTGTGCCACAAAAAAGCTGCTGTTGACTTTAAAAAAGAAAAAAAAGAAAACATTCTATGCATGACTGACTTGTTTTGTTGCCAACCTCTCCAATTCTGCTGTGATTTTTAAAGGCTGGAAACGTTTCCTTTTGTTTTCCCTGGGCAGGCACACCAGTCTTCGAACAATGGGGTGTTCTTTCAACAAAGACTCTATTATCATTACCCAGGCTTATCTGAGTGAGTTAAGGCCTTACCTTTCTGTACAGAGCAGGTGACTTGCTATGAAGGCCATGTGACGGGTGGTTTAGAGGTTTCTGTTAGCTGGCAACGAACTTTCCTGGTCATTCTATCCCAGTGGGTTGCAGATCCATTGAGCACAAGACAATCTTTCCCGGAATATGTAACATACGGTGTGCTGAGGATTGCTTATGCACAAAAAAAGAGAGCACGAGACCTTTGAGAAATGGATTTCCCTTGAGTGACAACCAGCTTTATCTGTAAATGGCTCAAAATCATTTTGTACAAGCCCATGTTTTGTGCCTCGTCAAAGCCTCTCTGGGAGCCAAACTCATCTCTGCTTCAGCATAGAGGCAGATGCTTGAACCCGCTTTGTTTGAACAGACGTTTTCCTTGTCCAACAGGATGTTAACCTTAGCAAAATGCCACACTGAAGAGCAGAGAAGCAATGGACTACCAGGCTGGGAGAGCGGCTGTACGATTCCGAGTGCTAAATCCTGCCTCTGAGGCTGAAATTACATGTTAGGAAATTACACAGTAGCTGAGATAACAGCTTGCTGTTGACAAAGAGAGAAGATTCTGCTCTTTACTCCCTCCACCCGCCATGCACTCTGGTCCTGGGTATACAGATTGCACCAGCTCTGGCATGCCCCTGACCCTGTGCTGAACTGATTCGCCTTGCCACAAAGGCAACAAGAGCCGTTTCTTGCCAGGTAGATGAGGTTGAGCTGGCTCAGCCAAACTTAACACACAACAACTCTAAATGGGAATGTTATAACTAGCTTAAGCTGCTCCGGCTAAGCAGTGTCCTCAAAAAGAAGTGTTCCCACCCTCCAGTCTATCCCTTGCCAAGTTTTCCTGCTCCTTCCACATGTTGGCAGGAAGCTGCTTTTTTTTTTTCTGAGCAATTGAACAACTAAAAGTCAGTTTTCCTGACCTTGTGCCTGTATGAGGAAGGTAGCGAGAGCAGCCAGTTGGCAGTGGGAGGCTGTGGCAGACTAAGCCTTGCTTAAAGCTACTGCAAAACGCATGCTAACTTGTGTGAAACCCTAGTGCAGCACAGAGCCTCTGGGTGTCAGGTTAGCCGTGTGTCTTGTGCATTTGATAAATGGCATGAAACAGCCAAAAAAAGACAGCAAGACCTATGAAGGCAAAACTCTGCCAACACACGAGAGAAGCCATGTGGTAGATTGAGCATTTTAAAGCACATCTAACTCATCTTTCCAGACAAACTCCTATTCTGGTTGGCAGTGGCTCTCCAAGCCTGTTCTGTTCCTCCAGTTACATTCATAGAATTATAGAATGGCCTGGGTTGAAAAGGACCACAATAACCATCTAGGTTCAACCCCCTGCTATGTGCAGGGTCGCCAACCAGCAGACCAGGCTGCCCAGAGCCACATCCAGCCTGGCCTTGAATGCCTCCAGGGATGGGGCATCCACAGCCTCCTGGTGGCATTCTGCCTTGTTGGAGGCATTCCAACAATTACATTCTTCATACCTAATTTTTTATCCTGCGAACTCCCGTTTGGTGTCATTTCTTCAGTGTAACACCTACGTCTCATCTCTGGTTTGACCTGGTGCTCGATTCTGATCTGCTTATGAAAAGATATCAGCAGAGGTGGTGATGCACTAATTACATTATAGGCGTCTCTTTGAGGCTCTGAGGTTTTCTGGGAGAAGTGAGAGGCCATGAACTATCACGCTGCAGCCTACTAATGGCCTTTGGTGCAGGGCAGCCACGAGATGGCATGCTGAGCTTTCTCTGCTGTGCCTCGATGCTCTGAGAGCGAGTTAATCAAGAAAAGCAGGCAGTTCTGAAGTGGGGTTAGGTAAAACATCATTCCTATTAACATCCATCCGCCCTGCAAGTGCAGGCTTTGATTTGCAGATAAACGGCTGCTTGGATTTTAAGTTATTGTCATATGATTGAAATAGATCTCTTATGTCACTCAGACAAAACAGCATGTGAGTCATGCTTTGCAAAAAGCAGGAAGTTTGGGTTTGTTGACACAAGTTTTTAACACAGAGAAAATTATGCAGCTGTATTGCAGTGTTTGGCTTAAGGATTTCTGAATAAGATTATCAGTGTATTAGAGAAATACATTTCCAAACGAGGGAAAGTAGTAGCTTTTAGATTACGATGGTGATTCCTTATGCTGCAGTGGTAAAGGGGAATCTAGGAGAAAAGACTCACTTGTAAACTCCTGGAGCCCCCCAAAACAAAAGGCAGCAATGGGGAGACTGCTGATCTGGGATAGGGGGTGGGAAGAAATACAAGACAAGGAGTTAATAAGGTGAGGAGGTGGTGAGGTGCTGGCACAGGCTGCCCAGAGAGGCTGTGGATGCCCCATCTCTGGAGGTGTTCAAGGCTAGGTTGGATGGGGCCCTGGACAGCCTGGTCTAGGATTAAATGTGGAGGTTGGCAGCCCTGCC
>PPHD01021118.1:0-13377 GCA_002909625.1 Bambusicola thoracicus | reverse complement strand
AAAGTTGCATCAAAGAGGAGTTCAGTTGGGTGTTAGGAAAGAAACCTTCACAAACACAAGTTGCTTAGAGGGACTGTGGGATCTCTGTCCTTGGAGGGATCCCCAGAGATACCATATATGGCCCTAAGTGGCCTGTTCTAATATCAAAGTTAGCCTGGCTCTGAGTGGGTTGTTGGATCAGATGGTCTCCACAGTACTCTCTGACAGCTTCAGCTATTCTACATCTGTGTTAGGAAACACCTAAATATAAGTGGGAAGGCTTCAAGCTCAGGAGATAACAAGTTTGAGGTGTGCCTGACCCTGGGCTCATGTCCCTGTGCACATCCCATTACAGCAGTGATGTAGGCTGTACAAATGGCCGCGTGAATCTCTGCATGCAACGTCAGATGTGTCATTCAAGGAACAGCACTCAACCCTTCTGAGACAAAGTCCTTGGTTGCTCAGATAACATCATTTCAAGCATGTATTGGAACCAGCCTCGGGTTGACGGACTCATATCAGCATAAGGTCACAAACAGACCACAGGCAGCACGCTGACCTTCAGGCGTTTCATCGCTGGAAGTGTTTGTAGCAATAAAGCCACATGCTGGTGCAGCGTCAACACTCAGAGCACGTCCAGCATACAGCCTTGCCACCACACCCTGGGGTTTTGTGTCAGAATGTGCATTATAAACAAAGGCCAAGCACGGACACTCCACATTTAGGTCTACTTTCCTCCCCTGATGCTTTGGGTTGGGAAGGTCACTGTCCCGAGAATGACTCCAGCATCTGCATAGCACCCGTTGCTCAAGAAGTGTTGAGCCTAAGCTCATCTTCTCCCTTTTTTAACAGGCTATTTAGAAACAAAAGCTGTAGTATCATGTACAATTGCTGTTTCAACTCAATAGTAGTATTTTAGTATGCAATAAATCATTGGGAGAAAAAGACAGAAATCCAGACTGGGAGGCTGAATGTGGGTCCAACCAGAAGGAATTCAAGTCGGTTGTTTCATTCCCTAGGGCTCACCACTTCCACGGTTTTCTTCCCAGAAGATTGCTTTCAAAAGTTCACCAGCACTAAGCAAAGTTTTACTTTATTTTGGGAAGCCAAGAATTCAGTATTTTCTCCCCTATAAAGAGGACCCACCTTTCACGGGCTGTGTATCGTTATTGCTTGTCTTCGGGCATCTCTTCCTATTACCCTCTCCTTCTCTGGGTAAAAGTCAGCATTTCTCACTGCCCGTGATGCCCTCCTACCCCATAGGGTTATCCATTAGCTTGTGCCATCCCTCCAAGAATCCTGTGTGCTGAAAGACCAAGGAGACCACAGAGCCCAGTGTGCCCGAGGGCTTCTCTCTTCAGTAGGAGAGGGAAACAACCTGGAAAAGACAACTACAGCTTCTGAAGATCCCACCTCTTCCCAAAAGAAACTATTTTGAAGCTGTGGCCTAAAGAGAATGGCTGTTTACCAGCTCCAAACCACCCCATGTTCCTCAGCTTCCATCTAGGAGCTCCTAATCCTGCCTGTCCTCCAAACCAGAGAGGACTGAACATGGTTGTGGAGTTACAGCCGTCACAGGAATGGGAGCCACAGATAAAACTCAGCACCCTGAGGTCTGCAGGTCTTTGTGTCACTTATCTACTGCTAGAACACCTTCTCATACAATGTTTGTGCCTTTCCCAGAACCAAAGACATTCCTAGCAGGACTGTTCTATCATTCCACTGCTCCCTTTGAAGTGCCTTGCCCCCCTAAGCAAACAGGGGAGGAAGTGCTTCGTGTTCACACGCTCCATCAAAGCACTTTGTCTGGGTTGGGAGGCATCTGCCAAGCGGTAACGTACGGCATGTTCTGCCTCCCTATTTGCATGGTTTGAGGAAACAGGCTGCCTACACAGCCACCTTCCAGATGGAGCAGTCCCATGTGAATATGAACCTTTGCTAGCAGTTGCCAGACGTAACGTGGTACATGAGAAATGCCTATGTGGAATCATAGGGTTGGGCTGTTTTGCTTAATCATTCTGATGACGGTAGAATACAGTTGCCTAAAGGGCTGTCCCCTTGGAAACCTCCCTGTCCACACATTTGAGGGCACTCAAGATAAACCAAATCTCCTGGCGTGCTCATGATAGAGAGCAGCTTTGTGGGGAAGAAAGAGGTCTAACTTCTTTGTCTTCAAATAATAGCTTTCCCTCATTCAATACGCTCCTGATGTTATCCTTCAAAGCCTACAGCACATGGAGAGGACTCAAGATGGAGTTCTTACTGTGGCTGGTTATTTTTGTTGGAAATGGCTGTTGCTATTTTTACGTCCTGTTGATTTAGCCAGTGGGTTTCAAGAGAACAGCAACGAAACAAAACCAAAACAGTGCCTTCTCTCGATCTTTTATTGTGAAACACAACCTGAGATTTCAGAAACTTGTGGTCAGAAGGTTCTGGCTGCCCTTGCCATTCGTGGCACTGTGAGAGAACACTGAGGACATTATGGTTATCATCCCGCTGAGGACAGAGGGACACCAGCCCCAGCTGCCTGAGCCTGCTTTGCGAGAGCCCTTTCTGCAAGGAAGCCATCTAATGGGGACTGGTTGGTGCTGTACACTGTTCAGATTGCAGATGCTGGAATAAAAGTGCTTTGGAGAGTCTTTAGGGGTGAAGGAACAAATGCCATCGCTTCTGAAGCAAAAGCAGGGTCTAATCTTGTGATGCTCAGTACAATTGCAGTATTGTGAAACACCACTTTGAATACTGCTTTCCTTACCTGTTTGCACAGCTAAAAGCAACTGTCTGTTTTTCCCTTCCAATTTTGTGGGAAATAGATTGCACCCTTTATTCCTTCCTTTAGGAAGGGACTGAATCGCTTTTTATGATCCTGAACTATGTGATCATACATTCCCTCTACAAAAGCAATTTGTGTTCTGGCACGATTACGTGCATACAATATCAGCCACAGGACAAAATGCTGTGGGTATGCTCCTTCATTGAGAAATTGATAGAACATATTGAAGAATAAGGATCCAACATAAGGGTACGGTGGAAGTGGTGGAGTGACCGCCCCTGGAGGTGTTCAAGAACTGTGTAGATGTGGCACTGAGGGACACGGTCAGTGGGCATGGTAGGGATGGCCTGATGGTTGGACTGGATGTGCTCTTTTCCAACCTTAATGATTCTGCGATCGTATACCACAAAGCTATCACTGATCAAGAAAAACCCGACAGCTTCACTTTGTGAACAGGAAAGACTAACCTTGTAGTTTAACCTCAAGCCCTTGATTAATTTGTTGCCGGATCAGAGCACCGTAACAGCAAAGGTAGCTTGTGCAACTGTCAGAGTGCAGGGGAGAAACTTAGACCTGATATAGTACCAATGCTTTCAAAGCATCCAAAAAAATTCATAAATCAGGCCTGGTGTGTCATTAAATACTAAAAAATAATTTGGGATTTTTTCTTTTCTTTCTTTTTAGGTTTCTGGCCCTGTACGTTGCAGGTCATTTATATTTTCTACTCAGAAGCCAAAGGCTGGAAGCTGACTCATTGTTAATAGAAAGTATAAAAGCCCGCTAGGAGCAACATGATTTCAGGAGCTCAGACTATCATGGGAACGTCAAATGCACCTGGCATTGTGATAAGGCCATCAGAAATTAGCAACACCAAAGGCGCACCCTGGGTGTCCTTCTAACACAGATCATAGCTGATATCTATCTGTCTGTACTGACATCACCTGGAGCCTCAGCAGCATACTTTGGAGGTAAGTATAGGTAGAAATGGCATTTGGTGAAAGTTTAGATCCAAAGTGGGGGTTGTTTTTCTTCTCCCTCCTGTTGGAAAGAAAAGGGAAATTGATGCCTATGAAGTTCACATGCATCATCTCAAAAGGGTGGGCATTTAAGGCTTTCCTTGGCTGGGCTTTTCTCTCAGCCCTGACAGGATTATATTCTCATCGGAGAAAGAAAGTAAAATTTTAACCAGAAATGAAAGTGACCCATTTAACGATATCTTATCTGATGTCTTGCCCACAAAAGCAGAGCAAATCAATGTCAATAAGAAGTGCCAATACCCAAAGTTCTCTCCTGTTCCAGAAGGGGAGCAACATCGGAGAGACAGGCTGGAATGGGACAACAAGGCAAGCATGACTGTGGCTATCACACAGGGAGGCTGGGGCTGCACTGTTTTGTGACATTTGTCACAGAATATGCCAAAATCCAAGGGCAGAAATGAGCTTTAGCGCATGACTGGAAGATATGCCAATGGCAATTATTAAACATCTCGGTGCAAAGTCCATTTGGGGAAGTCCTTTAATTGTTGGCTGTTGGAAGGTGAGAAGATGCTCAGAATCAAGGACAGCTCTGTGCCTTCATCCATAACTTGCTGCTGATCCCAGTCAATTGGAGGTGCTGCGATAGATGGGCTAAGCCAGCCCTCACCAATAAGGGTAAGGTAAGGGTGCTATAGCACCAGGTAAGGGTGCTATAGATGAAAAGTGCACTAAGCAGAAAGCATTGCTTCAACTAGCAACACCAGTGGTACTGGACAGATTAATAGGAACAGCCATTGCTGAAATACATTTTCATGACCAAAGCCAAAAGAAATCACCATGGTCAGAATTGCTCTTGCCTTCTGCAGGGTGTTTTTTGTTTATTTTGGTTTGGGTGGATTTAGCTTTTGTCAGTTTGGTGGGTTTCTGGTTTTGGGTTGTTTGTTGTTCTGTTTTGTTTCATTGTGTTTTTTGTGTTTGTTTTTTGCATTTTGCATTCCTCCCCATTAATTCAAAATGCCTACGTTAAGTTTATTTTGGGAAAAAGGAAAGGATCCAACCCTGCTGCAAACAACATCATTTAGCTCCCTGCTGATTTCCATTTCCATCATGGAAATGCCAGTTCTGTTGCCTCTGCTTCCAATGCCAGGAACAGTACTTCAGCAATAGGATGGAAGACGGCAGCACCAACACCAATCAAAAATGTGAATCTCACTTTCCCTGGGCTATTCAAATACTCTCCTATATTCCATGGGGCTTTCCAATACGCAGGCAAGGGGAAGGCTTGTCGTAGATACAAAGACTACAGCAGTGAGCCAGGAAACGTGTCCCAGAAATATCCTCAGACCTCCACTGGCAGCCTTGTGAAACAAATAGAGGCCCATAGTAGACTTCCCTTCCCCATTGACATTCCTCTTCATTTATTAAAAGCCACAGACTCGCAGCACAGCTGAGGCTGTCAGGGTCCCTCTGGATCTATGTGGTCCAACCCCTGCTTCAGCAGGGACACCCGGAGCAGGGTGCCCAGGGCAATGTCCAGGCAGTAAAAATGTAATAAGAATGTTAAGATCCCTTTATCCCACAGGGATTTGGGAGCCAATCCTGGAGTAGATAAGGCTGCATCCTCACTTGCCCCAGGCAATATGAATACCAAGAGCTCAGAGCAGCTCCAGAAACCTGTTCTCATTAAGCCAGGTGGCATTTCAGGACCCTGTCCCCCAAACTGTGCCTCTCCTAGGAAGGGGACCTCACTGGCTACCGAGGCCACCAAATGCCAGTAGCAGTTCAGGGCTGCAATAAAGACACGGTTCAGCTATGACTTTTCTAACATGGGTGTTGGTATCCAACAGGCCACATACGACGACTCTCACAGCCACCCTGTACCACAGAACTGCCTTTACATCCCCAGCCATGTTTTATTCATATCTATCATAGGCTGGAGCTGCTTCAGATTTCCCTACATGCCCTGGCATTCCTTGAAAAGCCTGAGTGTGTTCGTGGCCCTTAAGAAGTAAGCAGGAATAACGGCCTTCTGAGAAAACTGTCCTGGCTCAAGTCCTCCAGACAAATCCATTAAACTGATAGCTGGCATTCATTAAGAACATGACTGAACCTGACCCACCACCATTCCCAATCAGGTTTGAAGGTGAAGCCTATGGAGATAGGAAGAAGGACTGGGGCATATTTTACTACGCCGTCTATGAGTATCTACATTTCCATCCTCTCCTCGTCTCATCCTGACTGTCCCAAAACACTTTTTTTGGTCCAAATTGGAGTGAATCCCTTATAAAGAGCAGATGGAGAATGGTAACAGCCTTCTGACCAAGGCGCTGCTGGGTATTTTCACTGCTGCACACTCCCCTCGTCCTCTTCTGAAGCTGGACCATGTGCTTTGTGGGAAGTCTTAAATGGAGCGATGTCTACTGCAGCCAAGAGAATTAATGTCACAATTCTATTTGAAGGAAATGATAAGCGTGTCCTCAAATTCAAAGCAGACACATCCAATCTCCTGGCACGACTGCGGTGAGGTACAGCAATCTCCGTTCTGCCCCCAGATCCAGGCGGCACAGCAACCCTGATCCATCAGTGGTGAGGTCAGCTCTGTTGGTCTGAGCTACATCTGCCTCTCCATCAAGCAAAGAAGTGAAGGAAGCAAAGCTTGCAGCAAGCTGCAAACCACATCCACTCCCACCACCCACCTTTACTTTTCTCTTCTCTTCTGGTTTGGGGTTTCTGACAACTGTATCTTTTCTAAACGGAAGCCCACACAAGCCTCTCTTCTGACACCTTTCACTTGTGATTTTGTGAGCCTTTATAAGAAGGCAGCTCTAAGAAACACTTTAAATGAGACCATTAAATCACTCAATAACACCCTTCAGAGCACTTTTACACAAGGCTGTGATATGTGTGTGGGGACAGCCTGACACCACTGGGGGGGCACCTTTATCTCTGGGACAGCAGCTCACACAGGAGGTCAAGGAAGTATTTCTGAAGAGCCATTCCTCGCAGATGTTCAGCTTTTGAGTCTGGTGGCCCTGTAGGAGATCAAGGCAGCCACCAACAGGGGATATGCTTTTACAGGCTGACGTCCATGAGAAGAAAGGAGTCAAATTTGTCCTAGTTATGGAGGAAGCACTCCTAACAACATCCCATGAGACACAGGTCCTCATCTCAAGCCCCTGAACACACCTGCAAGCCAGAGGCCCAGCAGGAGGATGAGCCCATGGAGGAGGCAGAAGGGGCTGAGTGTCAGAGTGGAGCCCCACAGGCTGCAGCCACAGTGAGCACAACGTGGAGGGCACGGTGCTCTGACAGCGGTCGGCTTCACAGAGACTGCAAGTGTAAGCACAGATCTAATTGAATTGCAGATGTCTTTTCTGATGGCTATCTGGGAACAAGGCTTTGATTAAAGCAGCAGCAAGAGAGAGGCAGAACAGGCTTGCTCTCGGTAATAAAACTAATGGAAGGAAGAACGACCACTTACTGTGGCCTCCTCAGGGAGCACAAAACAAGCAGATACTCTAAACAAGACTTTCTTCTTGAGATTCAAAAGCTTGGCAAAAATACCCAGCTTCCAGCTCCTGAAGATCCTGAATATATGTAGGACTGGAAAGCAGCTGACCATGATTTAAATGATCCACAAACTCTTCTCCCTTCCTTTCCATACTCCTTGACCAACACACCTGCTGCCCTTCTGGAAGGTCAGATAGGTTTGTTCTTTGATTTTAAAGACTGGCCATTTTTATTCTCTGTCCTTACCGACACATAGAGTGGCTTGGGTTGGAAGAGACCTTTAAGATCATGTAGTTCCAACCCCCTGCTGCAGGCAGGGACACCTCCCTCTACAACAGGTTGCTCACAGCCCCCTCCAGCCTGGCCTTGAATGCTTCCAGGGAGGGAGCATCCACAACCTCTCTGTGCAATATGTCCCAGTGTCTCACCACCCTCAGTATGGAATTTCTTCCTAATGACTATTCTAAATCTATCCTCTTCCAGTTTAAAGCCACTGGTTACTCCCAAGGTGGATTTGCCCTGAGCTTGTACACGCTGGATCTCATGAAGCCCCTTCAGATTTCATGGTGCCCTCACAGCTCCTAAGGGGGAGAGCTCTCAGCCCATCCAATCTAGAAGACTGAATTGCAGCATTGTGACCTTTCTTTATTTTTCCCCTCCATCTCATGACAACTTGAACCACATCCAATATGTATTACTAAATACACATCACTGAAAAACCACCCCCACCCAAGGCAGATGAAGAATCAAACTTTAAGATGACCTAAAAATCTGGCTCAGCCCAAGAACAAGGTTTCAGAGAACTGCTTTCCCTACGCTCAGCTGGCTGCACCCAAGCAGGCTCTGGGGCCCCCTTGGCCAACTCTCACTGCCTCTTGTTCTCACTCAGCTCTCCTGGGGTCATCTCAAGGAACAACAACCCGGTGCTGAGCTTCAAGGAAAGCCTTCACAGATTTGCTCATTTTCCCTTTTGAACTGCTGCCCTTTTTTTTGATCCATTTCCAATTTAAGGAAGCTAGCTTCTCCACAGTTTGGCTTTTAACTTCATTGTTGAGCTTGGCCTTGCTCCTGTTGGAAACCGGACCCTGATTCTGGAGGGCAGTTGCCAGTGTCTGCTGGAAACTCCTTGCCCTGGGATTTTCAGCCACGCTGTTTATTGGCCTAGCTCGGTACGAGGTAAAGGCAGTCGGAAGTCTGCTTACTCATCACAGCAGAAGAGTTTGGCCAGTGGCAAGTGTTTTTTGGTCTCCTCAAACATGCACTTGCAGCTCCGCAGCTCGTTCCAGGCCTCCCCACAGCTCCCTCCAGCAGTCACTCTTGCTTAGCTCAGTTTCGTACATCTGCAGACTTGCGATTTGTCTCAGGTCCATTCCAGCAGAAAACTCTCCAGAATGTTAAAAACATCATCCAAAGGGCAAAAGCAAGAAGTATTTCAACACCTAAGACGTGAACTGTCGTTACTACTCAAGATGCTATGTTACGCTAAACAAGCATGCCTACAGCCAGCAAGCTTGAGTATTGCTATTCCACCCCACAAAGGATAAATAGTAATTAAACTTGTTTGTATTAATCTCAATACATTCGCTGGAGCTACAGAAACCGAGGGCGGTAATTCCCAAATAGCCTCGCTGGTTTCTTTCTCCAGCTGGAGGATAGGAAGCTGCCTTCCAGGCATTGATTTCTTCCAAAAGAATTAGGGAGAGGCAACTCTAAGGCACTGTGCTTACTGCAGTGCTGCAGGCTTGGCCTCCATGCTCTCTGGACAGCTTTCAGACAGTAATGGAGCCTACTTCTCTTTCCGAAGCATTTGCAAAGCCTTCAGAATGCGGACAATCTGGACTTGCCTTAGAATTCCTTGCCAGACCTTGGCTATTGAGGCCAGTTGATTTAAAGCGCTCTGAAAAACGATTTGTTGTTGAACAAAAGCAAAAATCAAAACAATTCATTCCACCAGTATTGCAACACAACAAGCTGAGAAGTCCACACTTTGTTTTGGTCTCAAGTGAAATTTTGGTCAAACGGAGCCTGTTTCACTGAGAGGCTTCAGTTTTGACAGAGCGATTGCTAACAACATCTCCGCACAAAGTTCTGCCGCCTAACTTTAGCGACTTAATAACCAGCTCCAGAAGCTGGCTCCGTGGTTTTAAAGCAATTAAAACAATCCTGCAAAGAACAAATGCCCAGATTCGCCAACAGCGAAGCACAGCGTATTAAAATTATCGACGTGTTATCTAACATAAAGCCTTCAAACTTTTAGACACTGTAGTAAAGAACAGCTGAGAAAAAAAGAAAAGAAAAATCCTGAATATGCTCAGGCTGATCTTTAAATGGAGAAATAAATCCAGAGGTCAATCTCATTTCTGAACATAAAACATTGTTTGCAAGTTTTGGTGAGCGAAGCGGGTGAAAAGGCCTATCTGCACGTTAACATCAACTTCTTATGTACTCAACATTACCGCCTGGAAGTGCTCGAGACATTCAGAATATAAAGGCAACTGGAGACAATTAAGCCACTTACAAAGCCCCAGAATTAGCATTCCTTTTGTCAGATTCAGATAATTCAAGTGCTGTTCTGCTATAAAGGCTATCATCAATTTCTAATTTTAGCTTAATCCGACAGAAAAAAAGCATCTAGCCTTTCCCTCTGTTGTTTGCTCGTTAAGAATCCTTTTAAATTACAGACTGAAGCCTCGAGAATGAAAACTATGAATTAAAGCTCGCATTCCCACAGGGACACGCTCATGCAGTTGCTTTGATATACTGATCCCAGGGAGGGTAACACGGCAACTCGTGCTGCAGCACAGCAAAGCAGTGCGTGAACCTTTGCATGACCTGAACTCAACAGAAGAATTTAGCTTTAAGTCACAGAAAAAAAGATGGTCTATCCTGACTTTGAACCCACTGCCTTCTCATTTCCTCTGCTACACCTACCTACTCTCAAAGACGGGACTTCCCCAAGAAATGCATCTCTTCATGCTCCTATACGCTATCGTGTAGAAGACTCTCTAGCAACTTTTTAATTAATTACATTTTAAGTCAAATTCCAGCAACATTCTAAAAGTTGGATGCTTTCAAGCGTCTCCATCAAGGAGCCATCACTTCATATTTAATTTCATCAGTGATGAATACTGCAAGTACTTGGGATTCGTATCCTTAACACCACTTAATAGGACCCACTGTAAAACTACGAACCCTCCACTATCTCAGCTGCAAGCTACAGCCATGCCATATCTGCAGTCTTTCATTTGTAGAGCTGGAGGTTTAAGTTTGGACATATTATAATCTTGACTACTGAAGAAGAAATAAGCATTTTTTTTTTTTTCCAAAATGGAGGAAAACTCTCTTATCTTCATGCAGAGCTGGAAGTCCTCCTCCACAATCCAAGAATGTAGGTGTCATACCGTGTGTCAAGTTCACACAGTTTCAGCTCACAAACAACAGCAAAGAATCAAGGTAAGAGCTGTGGGTGTGGAAATGAGGTATCCTTGGACATCCACGAGTTTCAGCCCAGTCTCATCGTGCTGTAGATGTGATGCCCCCGCACCGGCCACGCTGAGCTGCAGGGTGGCTGCCAGCATGGGTGCTGCTTGCGCTCTTCTGCTCGCAGCTTGGGGAAAGCACTCAAGGCTCCTAGCATTTCAGCACTGCTTCCTGGTCTGCTCATGCCAAGCCCAGTTGCAACATGTTGAAATGACTGCAGTTAACATTATTACAATATGCAAACAGCGATTTATCAACATTGTATGCTTTATTGAAAGTTGACAAGTGCAACAGTTAAATACATTGACGTGTTACAACTGTTTAGAGAACATGCACAAAAACATATGCATACTACTATACAGATCATATGCAAAAATTCATACTGGGAAATCCAATTTTTTTTTTCTTTTTTTAAATTCTTTGCTAGCGGGGATTGGTAATTTTTGGAGTGGTTTTTCCTGTCTTGAACCAAACTACAATGAAGAAAGATTTACTTCAAGATAATCAGCAGCCAGGGAACTTCAGAAGTTACACAAACAGCATAAATCTGCCAAATTCTGAACAGTTGCGTAGGTGCATTCTTGTTTATGTAGCATAAAAAAAAAACAACTTCCCAAACTTCTTCAGATCAGCCAATGAAACAACTAAACCTCAATCTGTACAACCTAAATAGTTACAGTTTGCTATTTTACAAAGTAATTACACTAAATACACAAATATACAGTAGGCAAATAACCTTCATTGTAGTTCTCCTATGACCCGGCTGTACGTCACCTACCTGCCTTCTATATATAATACAGCTTTATGCACCTGTCCACTGCTTCAGAAAACGGTGCAAATATTTGCACTTAAGGTTTCAGGTGACAGTTAAGTGTTGAACACTGAGTTTACCTTTCTCCCTCTTCCTCTGAGGTCCTATGCACTGGTCCTCACTCGGAACTCGGGTGCACTATGGGGGTTGAGCCATCGCTTTGTTTTTCGCTCCAGTCTATTTCTTCACGTTTCCGAGCTGGAAAAGCACTTGTATGGGTCGCATCACTGGATGAGCAGATTTAAAAACAAACAAACGAGAAAGAAAATTCAGGCATGCAGCTTCATTTCACAGCCACCTGCAGAAGCTGCTCGCGTCCCAGCGTCCTTGTGCTAATTCTCTGGAAGAAGTTTGTTTCACTCGATCGACCTAAGAACGGAGCCTCCTTCGAACCAGAGGGGAGAGAGGGACGAGGGAGGCAGACGAGTGTGGGGAGAGCCCCTGGCGGGGTGCGGAGTCCTGCAAGGTGCCGGGGATGGGCCGCACGCCACCAGCCCTTCTGCGGGCAGTCCAGAGGCCGGTGGGGTGGCGGTGCCACCCATGGCTACGCTGAGGGCCCCGAGCCCTGTGAGGCCGGCTGGGCGGGCTGCTGCGCCGTGCCCTGCGCCTGGCCGGAGGATGGCGGGGAACCAGTCTGCAGCTGCGCCTGGAACTGGGCGAGCTGCTCCGGGCTGGCGAGCGTTTTGAGCAGCGTGTTTTCCTGTTCCAGCTGCGAGTTCTTCTCTATCAGCTCCTTGATCTGCTCCTTCAGGACCTCCACCTCCTCCCGCACGGCGTACATCAGGTGGCTCTTCACCAGGTCCTGCGGGGAACAGGCGGGCAGGACGTCAGGGGGCGGCCCGGGGGTGCGGGTCCCGCCGCACACGTGCGCCTCGGGGGGACGCGTAGGCCCCGCCCCCTCCCCCCGAGGCCCCGCCCCGAGCCCCGCCCCCCGCGCACCGGCTGCAGCCAGTTCTGGGCGCAGGTTGCCGCATTTCCCTCCCTCCCGCCGGCCGTGCGCGGCCGCGGGTGACGTCAGAGCGCGGGGCGGCCAATGAGCGGCCGAGTTATTTATAGCCGGGAGTTAAAGGCTCGGAGTTTGCCTAGCAACAGTCGGCGGAGGCTCCCGTGAGAACGGCTCCGGGCTGCGCTCCGCCAACAAAGGGCGGCCGGGCCGGGGCGCTCCGCTCCGCGCCGGGAGGGGGGGGGGATGCGCGATGCTGCGGGCGAGTTCAAAAAATAACAGTCGTGAAAACACGAAAGCGCCGAAAAATACTAACAATAAAAAGAACGAAAATAAGTAAAAAAAAAAAAAAAATCGGGAAGAAAAAAACAAACCCCAAAAACCCACGATAAGTGAAGGCACCGCTCCCCGCAGCCCGCGGCCCCCCGGCGGTACGTACCATGGCCTGCTCGATCTTGTTGTCGATGGCTACCACGCTCGCACCGGAGGAGCTGCGGGAGACACAGAGAGAAGCGCACGGGGCGCGTTAGCGGCGGCGCGGGGACGCGGATCCGGGCGCGGGCTGCGGGATGCTGCGGGATGCCGCGGACAAAGGCACCCGCCCGCCCGCGGCGCGTATTTACCTACTGTCGAGCCTCAGGGAGGAGCTGTCGGTGCCCAGCAGGGACGAGAGGAAAGAAATGGAGAAATGCCTCAGTTGATAAACTCCTAGATCCATTGCCACCGGTCTACAACATTGGGCATTCATGCGACCGCGGCCGGGAGCGCTGCCCTGCTCCCCGGGCACACGCGCGGGGCGGGGCGGCGGCGGGGCTGCGCGGGGCGGCCGGCGGCGGGGCTGCGCTGGGCGAGCTCCGGGGTCAGCGCTCCGCCGCGCCGCACAAAACCTGGCCATCCCGGCCCC